>VZRQ01007364.1:1416147-1434183 GCA_013397975.1 Machaerirhynchus nigripectus | reverse complement strand
GGCAAAGACCATGGGAGCCTGCATTATAAAAGCATTCACATCCATCACCACCCCCAGAAGATAGCTCCCCCCACACAACAAGGCCATCAGTGTAAGAGCAAAGCACAGAGCCATTGTTTTTGTTAACATGTTCCCAAACTCACCAAAATAAAGAGATAAGCAGTGCAGCTGACAAACTCCGTGTCCTGCACGAGAGCTTGCTACTCTATAACTACTGTTTACTTTTCACTATAGCATGCAATATGTATTTATATATAACTGCCTTTATCTCACCCCACGTTTGGGTACCAAAAAAGGACTGTAGTGTGTTGACCTTGGCTGGGCACCCGGTGCCCACCAAGCCACTCTATCGCTCCCCTTCCCAGCAGGACACAGGAGAGAATAAGATGGAAAACAACTCGTAGGTTGAGATAAGGCAGTTTACTAAAGCAAATAAAAAAGACAAGCAGAAGTTTGCACACGCATAAGCAAAGGGAAAAGTTAATCTCTACTTCCCATCAGGGAGGGAGGTGCAGGCCCTTCCCGGGAAGCAGGGCTTCAGCAGGCGTAGTGGTTGCTTCAGAAGGCAAACAGCAGAGCAACGAAAGCCTCCCTGTTCCTCCTCCCTCCCTTAGTTTTTATATCTGAGCTGATGTCACACGGTGTGGAATATCCCCTTGGTTAATTTGGGTCAGCTGGCCTGGTGGTGTGCCCTCCCAGGATCTTGCCCACTCCCAGCCCCTTGATGGGGGGGAAGGAATATCAGAGGGACAGGTCAGCTCAGCAGTAACCAAAACACCGGTGTGTTATCAACACCTTTCCAGCTCCCAATGCAAAGCACAGCACTGTGAGGGCTGCTAAGGGAAAATGAACTCTCAGTCAGACCCAACACATTGTTCAAGTGAGACTTCACCCCTTGTCAGCTGGCCCCACTTCTGGAATGGGTTTGATGAGCACCTGGTACTGGTAACATTTTATGTAACATTTTATGTATGCATGTGCAGACACATAGACACACACACACACATATTTACACAGTGACATATATATATATATATATACATAGATATATAAGCATGCATGTAATCATTTAGGTTGGAAAAGACCTTCAGAATCATTGAGTATATATTTTTAGTCTGTGCTGCCATCCAATAACCCTGGGAACTGAATGCACAAGAGGAGGGCTGCTGCCTTTCTGAGCACGCTGTCTGTTGTTCAAATACCTCCAAAGTTAACCACGACCTCTTCACTCCGAGAAAGAAAGGGTTAGGTTAGAATCATAAAAACATAGAATCATTTAGGTTGGAGAAAATCCTTATGATCATTGAATCTCAGTGTTACCCCTGCACTGACAAGTCCCCCATCAAACCACATCCCAAAGTGCTACATCTACTTGCCTTTTAAACACCTCCAGGTTTGTTGACTCCACCACTTCCCCAGGCACCCTGTTCCAGTGCTTGACAACCCTTTCAGTAAAGAAACTTCTCCTAATAACCAAGCTAAACCTCCTCTGGTACAACTTGAAGGCATTTCCTCTTGTCCTAAATAATAATCACTGGTAAGTATTTTTGCTGCTTTACTAGTGGCAATTTTAAAGTGACTTGTAAAATAGAAATATAGACTTGCTACTAATATTCAGTACTGCTAATACTGATTTCTGCTGCTTTTGAAATATATATTTGCTTGTGCTGGTTTTGGCTGGGATAGAGTTAATTTTTTTCACAGCAGTTAGCACAATTGGGATTTTTGCTGGAAACAGTGTTGATAATACAGGGATGTTTCAGTTACAGCTGAGCAGAGCTTACACAGATTCAAGGCCTTTTCTGCTCCTCCCCCCACCCCACCACTGAGGATGCTGGGGGTGCACAAGGAGCTGGGAGGGGACACAGCCAGGACAGCTGACCCCAACTGACCACAGGGATATCCCAGAACATATGGCAATCATATGGCATTCTATGCTCCACACAGAAGAAGGAAGGGGGGTACAGTCGGAGTCATGGCATTTGTCTTCCCAAGCCACTGTTAGGCGTGAAGGAACCCAGTTTTCCTGAGACTGGCTGCACACCTGCCAGCCAGACTCTGAAGCAATGAACTCCTTGTCTTGCTTTGCTTACGTGCAGCTGTGGCTTTTCTTACGGAACTGTTTTCATCTTGACCCACGTTTTCTCACATTTTTACTCTGATTCTCTCCCATATCCCACTGTGCCAGAGTGAGAGAGTGGCCGTGTGGGGCTGAGTTGTCAGCTGGGGTTAAACCACGACAGCCTTGCAGTAGTTATTTGTACTTGTTTTTCTAATCATCAGTATGCTTGCCTTGCTAGTGGTAACTTGCAGTAAAATGCAGTAAGTTAGTTTAGGAAATAAAGCCTCCATGTCCTTGACAGGGTCCTGCAAACCCATGGTTGCAACCTTTGCCCACACACACACTGGGTGATCCTGGGTCGTGGCAGCTGAATGGAGAAGTTTCTGGTGGGCTGCATCCAGCGGACACCAGCATGAACTAGTGGGCATGCATAAAGGGACAGGATGAAATGAACTCCTGTGTCTCTGCTGTATTGTTTTGACTTTTGCAGGCTGGCAGTGGAGAGGAGAACAAGTCAATTCATGTGTTCAGATAAGGTGATGGTCCTGGCACATAGCAGCCAGGAGATGCTGCTGGGCTGCAGATGCAGTGAGTTACCTCCCTGTGGCATTTCCTGCAGGCAGCTTAGCGATCCTTTTCTCACCACTGCAGCTCCTTGGCTTTCCACTTGGCTGGAGAAACGCAAGGTTAAATAAGTTCAAGAGTGTGGAGCATTCATCTTCCAGAGCCTGGGCTTTGCCTTCAGCTGTTGAGCACCTTCTTAGTCCAGCACAAGGGGCAGTGAGGATGCAGGAGAGCATGCCTCACTCAGGCTTGTGTAGGGGGAAGGGTTTCACCGCATCTCCACAATTAACAGAACAAATAATGCTGCCATTGGCCTTGACTTTTCCCAAGGAATGATGTGCTCTCCTCCCCCTGACCAGCAGCACAGGGCAAAGGCACTGGTGAGCCCCAGCCCCAGCAGCCCTGCAGCAGCAGCAGCCATCAGCTGTGGCTGGGGAAACAGGAGGAGATGATGTTGCAAGGGCATCCGGATTCCAGCTTGGCTAGACAGGCACTGACGTTTTCCCATCACATTTGACCCGCTGATGCCTTCTGCTGGAGTTTTCATTCAGGAATGCTAGCTGTGGTCAGGCTGCATGTATTTACAGACACAAACGAACTGCTGCTGACTGAAATACACCGCTCCCATGACTGTGCTTGGCACTACCCTTGCAAGGGTAGAGGCAGATCTGCTTACACAGTAACGCAAAGCCTTTAACAGCACTTCCTTACTTTTTTTAAGATGTAACCTTGTGGAGAAGCTGAATTTGTGGGGCTGCTCTGCACTGCCTGGCACAGCACCACAGGCGGCATCAACCCTATTCCCTTCTTTTTGTATGGTGGCTTCGTAGCCTGGCCTGAGGCACCCTTCCCTTGCTTACTTGGTCCCACATTGCTCCCTGCCTGCTCTGCAGACCAGTCTGCTTTACAGCTGAGTCTCCCCGTGCAGGGGAAGGAGGGCACTTGCAGTCCTGTCCCCAAGCCTTTTCTCTGCTTTTTTCCACTCTCCCTGCCCAAACCACCCCTTAGCAATGAGTCAAATCTTGGCTCCCTACAACTGCCTGGATTGCCCAGTCTCTCAGCCCTAACCCAGTGTTGTGGGAAATGCCACAGCACAAAGGTAATCTGCAAGAGTGCAAGGGAAAGGGTGGCAGGGGGGCACTGCCTGTGCCTCTCCTTTCAGAGTGGAAAAGGGTGGATGTTTTTTTAAATTGCTTGTTCCCTTGCAAATTAACTGAAGCAGAGCTGTATTTACAGTGTCTGCTGCTTTGAGTGGCAAAGCTGGTTTAAAGCATTCCTGCCCTTCCTTTCCCTCCACTTTCCTTCCTGCTCCCCCTTTCCATGCCTGGAGCAGTATGACTTGCGTGAGGCAGCCACGTGAACTAAGCTAGAACTTGCTCTGTCTCCTTGTGATGATTATATTCTAACTGCTTTCTATTTTTTCTTTTGTGACAGTGATGAAATCTGTCTTGCCAGCTTGGCACTAGGCAGTGGGTTGGTCACAAACCCCAAATTCGCCCCATGGATACTCCTTCCCAGGCTGCAGGGTTAGTCCCAGGTATTCAAAATGCAATGTCTCAGCCTGCAAACTTTAGCCTGGACTCCATTATTGTATGGAGCTCTGAAGAGCTGCCCCTGTGCAGTCCTCAGGCCTGTCCTGCTGCTCGTGGTGCTGCGGGGAGGAGGCGGCGCAGCCTCCAGCCCACCCACGGTGGGTTACAAGAAGGCAGCATTTTACCAGAGCCTGCCCCTGCACTTGTTTTCAGGATGGATGTATGCACCCTCCTCCCCTGCCAGGGCAGATTTAGTGGAATCAAGTGGGAAGACAGAGTACAGATTTCATTTGCTTGAGGTTTTGATCCCACCTGATCAGCACTGATGTTGCCACTCCGCCACTTGCTGCCCTCCTAAAAATCCCAGTTCCGAGATATTTTTAGTATGGTCTGCTGCATTTCTTCAGTGATGCCTGTAGGAGGAGGGGGGGCCATAAAATTCTTGAAGGAGAGCTGTTTATACTGAACAAATAAGAGCTTCTGTTTATAGAGGCAAAAGCACATTAAAAAAAAAAAAATCCGGAAGGATGGGCCCATGGCCCTTTTCCAATGAGAAGAGCAAGTCAAAACAATGAACACCATTTGTTTTTGCTTTTCCCTGGCAAGCTTCCTTCAGCTGACTATTGCATGATCTGTTCAGGCTGAAGAGACAAGAAAAAAAGGAATTTAAAAAAAGAAGGGAAAAAAAAAATCCAGGCAGTAGCAATTGCTCCGGCTTCTCTCTCCTGCAGTGGCTGCAGCCCTGTCTGTGTGGGTTTAAAGCTGCAGCTGTCAGCAGGGTAACCCAAACCCCAGCTCCAGAGGAAAACAGACAGGGCTAGGGGAATAGTCTGGGGGGAAAAAAAGAAAAAGAAAGGAAAAAAACAAAGCAAAATGTATGTTGTGAAGCAACAACACTGGGTTTGATCCAGCTCCCTTTCCAGCCAAAAGCTCAGGGCTCCCCTGATTTTCCAGCTGGGCTCCACTGGACCCCACAGCAACAGTGCTCTGGTAAAAAGTCAGAGGTCTGGATGAGCTGCTGTGTGTTCCCAGCTGCCCTCCTGCAGGCACGCGGGCCAGACACCTACACACACACCCTTAGGAATGGGTGTTCAATTTCATTTCCTCAGTCTAAACTCCCCTTTCCTTGGGTTCCCACCAGCTTCCCATCTGCTTAACACCACTGGCTCAGAGCAGGAGCTCCTCAAGGCACTCCCTGCCCTGGGTCAATGCCAGTATATTAAATCAACACAACTTCTGTGGCAGTCCCGGCAGCTCCAGCTCCTAGCTTTATAGCCATGCTTTGACTGATAAGGCTCTATTAATAAACCCATTAGGCAGCACCACTGCTGCTTGCAGGAGGAGCAAACCCCAGTTTTGGTAGGGGGCTCAGCAAAGAAACAATGAACTCACAGCATCATATATGCACAACTGTTTTATTTCGGGGTTTATATAAAAAAAATTCCTAAAGACTGCAGAACTTTTTTATCCTAATTTCTTACACATATGGTTCCAAGACCCTGTTTTTAAGCTAATTCCCCCCTAACAACTTGTGATGGCGTGGGTTCCCCTGATTTTTTACCTAGTCACCTTTTCTAAAAGGATATGTCTAAAGCTGCAATATGGCACTTGGTTGACTTAGTTGGCAGGTTTAATACATCTGGAAAGCTGGGGTATGGAGATGCACGCGGCTCAGAGTCCATCAACACAGGCAGGGACCCTGCCCTCATGTCTGTGCTTCCAGAATGAACCAGACCTTTCTCCTTACTGTGCAAATAACAGGCTTTGGTCATCGACCAGTCCTGTCGTAAGGGATTCTCGCCCCTGAAGAGAATCCCGTCTTCAAGTGGGGAAGCAGCCCGGCCAGTCAAGCAATTGTCCACGGCAGTGCCAGGCGCTGAGAGCCCTTCAGTCAACTGTACCGTTGTAAGACTTGTTGAGCTTGTTGAACGTGAACTCTACGTTATGCGTGGAAATAGGCTTTCGGTAGAGAGGATTGGATGCCTTTGGAGAAAGGAGCAGACAAAAAGAACAAAGATGAGGAACAAAGTCCGTGTCATGGTAGAAACATGCCGGTTAGTTTGGTGACAGCACTGGGTTTGGCTTTGAGTGAACTGAGCATTCAAATCCAAAAGCAGTGTTGTTTATCCTGTGTTGTTTATCCATCAGACCCACCTTCCATCCTGCCTGCAGGCAGAGGCACTGCCCTCAAACACTGAGCACCCCCATCCAAAGCCTCCCAGAAGGGCTCCCTCACAGACCTGACCAATTTGGCTCCCCTACCTCCTTCAGCCTTCAGCTCTGCTGGGAAATAGATGATGAAGCCAAAGGTATAGTTTTGCAGAGCACTTATTGCTTGCCAAGGAGAAGGCAGTGCGACATGCTGGACCCTGAAGGCACCACAGGGCATGGACACCTGCATCCCTCGTGCCCGCCACCCTTCTCCCTCACTGCAGAGCTGTTTGCTGCCAGTGCATTCCAACAGCCCCCCCACACACCAGCAGCACCCCAGCCCCGGGCTCACCATTTCATATCTGGCCCGGGAACGTTCGCTCTGGAATCGGTCGAACTCCCGCCTGTCGTGAATGGTGACGAGCAGCTTCCAGAGCGCCAGCAGGATGATCCCGATCAGCACCACGCTGCCAATCACTGCCAGCACGATCGTCACGGCGCTGGGGGCTGAGCTGCAGGCTGGCAATGAGGGAGAAAGGGTAATTAGCTCTGGTGTGAGTGCATCCCGATCAGGATAACGGGATGTAATAACTTGGACTGCAGCCACTGAGCAAGTGAGCCCAGGGCAGCACTAAGCAGCAGTGGCTAAATTAAAAAAAGCAACAGTCCCCTCTGAAATCAAACTGGTTTTTGGTTTTTTTTTTTATTAAATACATTCCTGGCTAGAGGCAAGTCAAAGGGACATCTCTCATGGATGTCACCAGAGCTGGGATGTCACGTAGTGCTTCGGGAGAAGAGTAGGGCTGCAGTGCCACTGTCCGACAGTGACGCAGGGTTTTAATGCCAGCTGACCCGTGTGGGACACAGAGCTTTAAGGTGCCTCTGGCAAAAGCCAGCTCAGCTTCTCCCACACAGAGACAGGTCATCACTAAGGACTTTAAATAAAGACATTAACTGTCAACTAATCAACTGGTCTTTCAATTAAGTGCAAGCTGCAGCACAAATGAAATAAAACATTATCCTCAATCTTTCCCATATTGGCCTGTGACTCGGAGGACCAGAGCAAATCACAAGAAGCTACTGCTGGATGCTCGCCAGCTTGTCCTGCAACACCACGAGGGGTTTTCTTTGAGCAACTGCATTGCATGTGATTAAAATAATTCTGGGAAGCACGGCTGTCTGCACAGCCTGGGGAGGGGAGCGGGGATACCCAGCCATTATACTGCCTGGGTCAGAGCTCTTCGGCAGTGTGGAAATCCTTAGGTGGTGAAGGGCTTTCCCAACACCCTGACTTAACTAGCAGCCACACCAGGTGTCCCCTTCTGATGTGTTTGCTCCTAGGGGCTGTATCTCCAAATCAAGCACGCTTTTTGCTACTTAAATAGGCTCCATTTAATTCAGCCCCCTAAAGCTCTTCAGCCACTTGCTGGCAATGATGGTGGCTCAGGTGCAAGTTTTGCTCTCACAGTTCTTTTTTACTAAGTTGGGAGCATTTGGAGCTGGATTTCATCTCTGTAGAACACTTCAGTTTAAATCACCCTGGTTTATCTGCTCACACATGCAACCAGCCTTTCTGCAACCCACCAGGCTCCCCAGCAGCCCATCACCTCTCCTGAGGCAGCCAGTGCTGTCAAAAAGGAAACCCAAGGGAGGGCCAACCTGGCTCTTTGAGGACGGTGAGGTTGGATTTCCCACTGGGAAGCTCCAAGTAAGTGAACTTCATGACGCAGTTGTTCACTGGGTAGGCGCAGACGATCGCGTTTGGGTCATCTGTTTCTGGAACCAGATGTAAGAGTCACAGGATTTTGTATAAGTTTTCATACATTAAAAAAAAAATCCTAAACGTTGCAGAACTTCTGTATCCTAATTTTTCAAAGAAATGCTTCCAACACCCTCTGTTTTTTAATATAATTCCCCCCCAACAACTTGCAGTGGTGGAGGTTCCCTGATTTTGAACTAGTCACTGTCTAACAGGCTATGTCTAAAGCTGCAATACAGCACTTGGTTGATTTAGTTGGCAGGTTTCCTATCAGGAATTAACACAGCTCTCCCCTGCAAGATCAGCAAAGCTTTCCAGGGATGCCTGGGAGCAGAGGAATGCAGAGTAAGCCTGGAAAGCAGCACAGTTTGATCACAACTTGTACAAATTGTAACTGAGCAGCGTCCAGATTTACTGCTTGTGAAAATGTGGCACTTGGCAAATACCACATAGCAGACAGACTCAACCTCACACACACACGCACACACACAGTCTTCCTTCATGTAAGTCTGCTTTGGCAATAAATGCTCTTTTCTTCTTAATCTGCTAAATTTCTTGAGGAGTGGAAGGTGAAGGGAAAACAAGGGGCACCGACTCAGACGGGGCCAGCAGCAGCAGCAGCCCATGGCCAGCTCGTGCTCCAGCTGTAGTGAATAGCTCCAGCTCCGGAAACGGCTGAGAAGTTTGTTTTTAAAGAGTGAGATAGAAAAGGAAAATGGGAAAGGGAGGAAGGAGGGGGAAGGGAGGAGTTGGTTGCAAGGATGATGTGTAGATGTGGGCGTTGCAAAAAATGAGAGGACTTTATTCCCAGGGCCATGCAGGCGCTGTGTATTTGTGTCTGACACACCACAGCACCAGACATGGGCTAGTCACTGTGAGGTGCTGCCTGAAGAAGGCTGCTTCACAGAAGCAACTTAAGACTGAGCAGCACCATCACCTGAGGTTTGCAGATCTAGCTTAAGATGTGATTTCAGCAGAGCCACTGCCCTGCATGGCCACAGCTCGTCGGATGCCCCCACTGCAGGGACAGTGACTGGAGGGAGATGGGGAAGCATCTCTGGCTGCGACAGGAGCACACCTCCGCAGGCCTGCAAGGGCTGAGAGTATCATGGGAGAGGAATTTGGGGACCCAGTGCTGTTGGCTGGCAAAGACATGCATGACCTTGTCTTAGGCACCTGGAAAGAGCTTTCCACAGCTCTCGTATCCATGCCTGTCTGTCACACTGAAAAATGATCGCATTAATGAGCACTGCTATGCCAGGCCTTTAGCTCTCTCCTGTCTGTTTGTTATTCCTTTCAATGCCTTTGACCTGCATCCAGTTAAAAGATTAATACCCTCCATTTCAGCAGCTGAGCTCAGATGCAGCTGCCCCTCTGGTGAGTCCTGAGGTGTTCCTGGTGTGGACAAACCTCAGCTGTTCCTACCCTGGGACAGGAAAACCTGCTCTACACACACAGTGGTAGCAAAGCATAGGCTGGAAAAGTGCTGATTGTTACAAAGCAAAGTACTAATTAGAGTAGTATACATAATATTTCCAGGTTTCTTGACTAATGCTCTTTTGAGTTGAGCAGCAAATCTTAGTTCCTGTAGGTCTAGCTGCTTTCACTCCCATCCTTGCACCATTATTTCAGTAAAAGACACAGTGATTAAAGTCTCAATAGTTATGGCTTCTGTTGATCTTCACTAGGTTTCAGAGATCACATGTGTCCAGAGAGAGGTGTGAGGGCCCCACTGAGCTGTCAGGTCCACTGATACGTGCTGTTGCCAGGTTCAGCTCGGAGTGGGAGCTGTGATGCTCCCTCTGGAACTGTCAGGAATGCAAATGTAATACCGAGAACCCAAGGAGATCCCGCAGAGTCCAAGGCAAGTCATACAAGCCTCCCATGAGGCAGCATTCTGGCTCGTGGGTCCAATGGTAGATGCCTCTGCTCTACAGAGCTTTGAAGCACTGCCTGCGTCCTACCAGAGTCAAAAAGCAGTTGGGATGTTCAAGACTGTGTTCATTGCAATTCAGTACGAAGGTCCCATCCTCCTCTGCCACGACAATATAGACCTATGTATTCTGTGACAAATATCAGCATTCTGCTTTTCAGCAGGGACTTGTAATACGTGCGAAATTATACAAAAGCACTTGAAAACACGGATTTGGCCAAGTCTGCCTGTGAGGAAGTCCATAGTCTACAAGAACTTTCTTTAGGAATATTTTGCTTTGCCTCTTTCCCCAGCAGCCCAAATCTCCAAGTCACAGAGTGCCTTGAGCTCAGCACTATGTGCAATCTGACTGCAATAGTTCAACAGAAGCATAAGCATAATTCCCAAAATTGTCTTAGAGCAGAAATCTGTTTTTTTCTCTGAAAGCCATGCAGGGGGCTGACAAACCACAGCCCAGCCTCACCTTCCAGGGAGCAGACAGAACAAAAGCTGGCTTTGGCATAGTGCATTAACCAGGCAGGAGGGATGAGTTTTGATTCCCAATATTTGCTGGCCATCCAGGCATTAGAAAGGAGCTTTGCATGTTTTGAACTTCCAAACCTCTTGGTGTGGACTGGTGCAGGTGCACTCCCTGCTAAACTGCAGGGTGAATGGAGAGAACGAGAGCAAGTGTCACAAAGGGAAAGGTAGGAAACTCTACTGGTCATGATTTAAAAGCTGGACACTGGATATGAGAGGAGTCAATGGGAAAAACATCACCTGCAGGCAGCTTAGGAGGAAGGGAGTGAAAGGCTGAGTGAGGTGCAGCACTCCCACCTCTATAAACTACGGGAAGAGGAGGAAATGCCAGATGCAGACAATAATTTATCCCTGCTTGATCTCCATCCCTCCCTCCAAAGGGGTATTGCTAAGGCCAAGGTCAGGATTGTGATTAAATCTATCACAAGTCCGGGTCCCCTCTACCCCCCTAAATAGCAACCAGGGACTCCCAAAACATATCTTGAAAAGAGTGGGGAGAAAGTCATCTGCTGAGAGATGCACATGGGGGGTGACCTCTAGAAGAGAACACAAAGGGCAGGAGATTGCCAGAGGGACTTGTAGCAGTCAGATCTACCAAAGCAGAATCCGTTTTCAAAACAGCTTTTCTTTCTCTTACAAGCTCACTTCTTCTAAGATGAAACCTCAGAAGATTAGAAAATTCCTTTTTTTGGGTGATACTTTGTCCTTTTGCACTCTCTCACGACTCATCTCATCTGTCTCATGTGACCTCATCCCCCTCTCTTTGCTCGCTGCACTGGCAGCAGTAGTTAGATGTGGTAGGATGTTATTTAAAATCAAAGAGTTTTTTACTTCAGTATGGATTATAGCCCTGAGAGAGCATCACACATACCACACATACACATATACGTACTACCTACACACACGTTTCTAAATACCAGGTGTTCCCTGAAGATTTCTTTACAGATATGTCTTAGCCTGGTTAAGAAGAGTTCAATGCCACAGTCACCAGCTCCCACCACCTGCAGTCCTGCTGCTGCCAGCTTACCAAGAACATCCACAGTGGTGATGATCTCATCCTTGCAGTGCTTTTGGCAGGTTTGGTTATCAGCCAGTCTTCCTGAGTTAAACAGCTTGCATTCAATACAATCCCTGCAGGAGCACACACAGAGGGGAAGATTAGGCACACGTCAGAAACTGCATGAACATAGGGGTTCAGCCCTCAGAAAGGGACTCCCTGGGTGCTGGTCTGGAGGCTGCACATCTGCACCACAAGGACAGAGCAGCTTCAGGGCCAAGCATCTCCATCGCAAGGATGGATTTATTCTAGGATTCAATGAAGGTGCAAAGCAGCTGGTGGGTTTGGGATCTGTTTGCCCTTTGGATGTCGGGAGCTGCACGTCAGCTACTGCAAAATCCATCCTGCCCGAGATCAAGGCAGGCAGTCCTGCTGCTCTGTGCCAGTCTAAGGCTGATGCCCAGGGCACCTTCATCACTGTGAGGCAAGGACAGTGATTCATCCTCTGCAGCTCACAGCTCTCTGCAGCACCCAGACATCTGCAGCTCAGAGTGCAGCAAAACTGGGGTTGCCAGCCTTTCCTGCAGAGTGGGACAGCACCAGAAATGAACCGGGACTTGAATCTCCGTGAGCACTGGGGCAGTAACACTTGTTGCTGCTCTACCTGGGATACTGTCAGGTTGCTTAGCATGGGCTCCTAGCAGCAGCAGGCTTGCCTGGGGCCGATCACACCTTTAACAAAGCAGGAGTAGCTCCTTAGCTGAAAAGTCTCGAAGGAACCAAAGCGCTGCCCTTCCCACCAGCGAGAAATCCCTCCTGAACTGCCTGTGAGTACCTTTTAGTGCTACAGACACCGGGGCAGGTGGGACACTTCTCACAGGTCTCTCCGAAAGCCCCTGGCTCGGTGCACTGACACTTCCCACAGACGCAGGCACCCCGGCCGCTGCACATCTGCCCATCACTGGAAACACAGCTGTCTGTCTCCGTGGAGCAGTTGCAGTTGTCCCCGATGTACCCGGCGTGGCACTTGCACTCCCCGCAGTGACACTCCCCGTGACCTGAAGGTGAGAGCAGGGGAGAGGTGTCAGCAGAATTTGGGGCCACCAGTGGGTGCTGTGGCTGGGAGGAACCAGCAGCCCAGCACGAAGAGCTGCCAGAGAGACCTCACTTGGCAGAGCAACAAACAGATGCTGATGGGAAACACCTAAATATCAAATTAATATCTACATTTAACAGCAGAAAATACCTACTCACTGATCTTCCAGCTTCCCTTTACAGTCACTCAAGACAAATGGGCACCTTCTCCTTCCTAGTTTTGTATGAAATAATCTCTTTTTTCTCTGTCTACTTTACTCTTTTTACTTTTACTCTGTCTACTCTCTGTCTACTCTATCTTGAGAGATACTAAGATGGGAATGAAGTAGTGCTTCCTTGCTGGCTTTGAGCCCAGAGTTTACCAGCAAAAAGCCTAGCAGGTCGCCCACTTCATAAAGTACTTCCTTCCCTTTCTTCTTAACAGTTTTACTTAAGAAGTTCTCTTAAAACCTTGAAAAAATTATATCAACAGGCATCACTTCCTGTGTCCAAACAAGACCTCTGTGTCCCAGCCAGAGCCATGAAGGTTGCTGGGCCCAGCTGAGCACCCCCAGGGAGTAGCCCAGGGCAGCTCACAGCAGAGATGGATGATGAAACCAATCCAGCAAGGGCTCTCATCCAGTGAAGCATCCCCTTGGAGCTACGGGGTTTAGAGAAAGGCTGAGAAAGTCAACAGTCTCCAAGGCTGTCAGTGACAGTAAGTGGAGTGGCTGTCCACCGAGCAACTGGTTTCAGAGAGGCATCCATCAGCTGGAGACTGCTTGAATTCCTCCTTGGTCAGTCCCTAGGAGAAGGGATGCCTTTGCAGGCATAGTTTATAGAGCTGAAGGGTTTGTATACAAGGCCCATCAGCAACCTAATTACAGCTTGGCTTTTCCACTGGAAAGAGCCCCGAGCGCCCCAGACATGATAAATTATATACACACTCCTTTCATCGGCACAAACCCGCTGATCTCCCTGCCTCTCCCACCGTGCCAAGATTACCAGAGGCTGTGGATTGCCAAGCTATAGCCCTTGCCAAAAGTCACAGGAGCACCTTCTGTTTTACTAGGCATCTCGTATGTCCCAGCACATCACAAGTTGTCCTTCTGCAGCCTCTCTTGCACTCCCATCGTTTGCTTTGGATCCAGCCTGCATATTCAAACATTACTGGACAAAGGAGATTACGTTTACAAGATCTCTAGAGGTGACCTCCTTCTGTGCCTACATCTGATGGAGACTAAAACCCCTTGCTCTGCTCGCCTTCACAATGACAGCCCTGCCCTTTCCCCAGACAGAAAGCTCTGGGTTTGAGCCCAGGGGCTCAGCTATGTCCACAGCTGCTGCTGTTTGAGGGACTCCCAGGACCACCACTTCACAACGAAACCCAATGGGGTGTCTGGCTTTTATTCACAATTAATTCAGGTGATTGAGCTCTCACACACAGCAGGTTTGGTGCCTCCATGGCAATGCACGTGTCCACATTAGCTATGAACTATGGTTTTCTTAAATGGTGCTATTTCAAGGAATTCAAGGCAGCTGGCAATTAGTAAATGTGCTCAGGCTTGAATTTGAACTGAGAGGGCCAAGAGAAGCAAGCTGATGGTATCTATATCACCCCTCAGTTTTCCTAGGACACCACAGAATGCAGCACAAGATGTGACTCCAGAGGAAATCTGTCTCTGGACCATAAAATGGTTCAGTTTTTAAAGGCATCAGAACTAGGTCATAGGAGGCTAGAAAGACTGCACATCCCTTCCAGCCCTTGGCAGGTTGGAGGTGGAGCCTGGAATTACTGTCCTGGGGAAGAAAAATGGCCATTTTCAAATAATGCATCCTATTAAACCACTGTGATTGGAAATTTAAAAAACAGTATCTTAAAGGATGTGGTTTTGTTTATTAAAGGGGATGAAGAAAAAGCCATTCTGTATGAGGGTGACTAAGTGTGGGGTGTGAGCTTAAAATGTCAAAACACGCTGACGTGTTTCCTGCCTCGACCACACTGGCCCAGTGTGCAAGAAGTCACTGACTGAAGCTCATCATGGTCAAAGTGCCAAGAGCAGGACTTTCCATCTTGACCTTTAATGGCAAAGATGTCACAATCTTCACTGCTTCCATCAGCTTGAAAGAGCAGCCACTCCTAAAAGCACCACGAGCTACACTTCTGGTGCCATCCATCTCCCACACAGCCTGAACACTGGAGAAACTCAGTGAATGGGAAACACCTCTTTTTCATATGGGCACAAGAGTCGTCCCACTTCTCAACACCCACCTGGAGCACTGGAGATAGGAATCCACTCCATCCTCTCGCTTGGGACACAAACTGAGAGGAGCCCCGAGGCAATGTGGCAGCGAGGCTTTTGGTGACTGAGAAACCAGAGCTGTGGTTTGCAGAGGGTTACTCACATGTTGCAGCAAACTGTGCTGCCTGTTCCCAGTCCCAGCTCTCCCATGGTCACAGGCAGTGCTGATGTGGCTAAGCAGTCCCTGTGCCATCGTGCCTGCAGGAAGCCTTCCACCACTCTGCCCAGGATGAACCCAGTTTCACTTCCCATTTTCATTTCCAGGGCAATGTGTCCTCAAGGAGGTTGTGTTTCAATACACGTCTGCACCAGCAGCAGTCTTGTAGTGCAGGACATCACCCTGGACTTTAACCCCCTCAAACCCTTTGAGTTTGCACATCCTCTGTTAAAGCTGGTTTGTGAAGCCAAAATACACTAATTATGTTCTCCAAACATAATAAGAGATGTTTTCTTCTGTTCCCATCCTTGAAACGAAACAAGCTTAGAAGTTTAAAAGATCCAGATCTAACTAGGAAATGAAATGCTCCCTCTGAATTTGATAACATACTTTCCAGCCAGCTCTTGACCTTAGGGGGGGCTAACACAAAACACATGTCAGGGAGGCTGCAGAAACCCGCTGGAAGGGTGTGCAGAGGAAAGCAATGCTTTTGTGTGGGGAGAGCAGTCCCCAGACTGGTTTGCAGAGGGTTGGGATCCATCAGGGCAGGAGCCATGGGATGCTCTGCTGCTTGGAGATGCCTTCTTCCCAAGGAGGCCACCACAGTGGGCCGAGACTCCCAGCCCAGCTGGTGCTTCCATCTCTCTGCCCATCCCAAAACACATCCCCATCCCACTGCCGTGCCCCGGCTGGGCTGCACATCTCGCTGTCACTCAGGCAGCTTTTGGCAGGACATCCAGCCATCCTCATTTCACCCCAGCTGCCTCTGCCTCTCCCCCACAGCTGCCCCCCAGGATGGCAGCCACAGGCCAAATCCTCTCTGCCCTCAGCCTGGCACCGTACAAACCCGGCTTGGCATCCCCGCACCAGCGTTGTTCCCAAGCAGGGTCATTCCCGGATCGGGGTAGCAGCTTCTGGCAGAAGCTTCCAGCCTCTGACCCCGATTTCATCCCAGGCTTCCTGACAGGAGGCTGTGACCCTGCCCGGCGGGACAGCCCCTCTGCCCTCCACAATAACTGCGCACCTTCTAGGACCTGCACCAAGAGGTCTGAAACTCAGTGCACTAAAAGCTCTGTCACTGGGGCTTTTCATAGAATTTCCTAATAGGAAATAGGTTTTCCTAAAGCCTCCTACTTCTGGGGACCACAAAGTTATGCAAAAAATACCAGCTTTCTTTTGAAAGAAAAAACATGATCCCAGCTTTTACAGAGAAGTAGAAAAGGTTTCAAAACAAGCCTCCTCCAACACTCCTTTTTCCCCTATCTTCTAGAACATTAAACTGATGTGCCTAACATACAAGAAAAACAAATCCTGATTTTTCAGCCAGTTCAGTGGTTTCTGAGCACTCAGGAGGAGAAAGATCATACCGTATTTTGTTCCCATTAAATCAAGCCACTTATTTTTGTGCCTCTGTGCTCACATCCAGGCTTTGGGTCAGGATCACCAAAAGGCTGTGCTTTTGTCATTTTTGCTTATTTGAACAACTAGTCTGAAACAGAAAAATAACACCCTAGGAAAAACAACTGAGACAAATATGTTATGGCAAGCAATTTCCAGATTCTCCAGTGCCATCCCTTTAACAAGCCCTGGCTGCTGTGCCCATCACCCAGAGAGCCCCAGCCCAGAAGCCACACTTTGTTTGCACTCCCAAAGGGTGGAGGCACCAAGAACATCTGCTTATGAGAGAAGTCAAACCCTACTGACACAGAACACTGCTTGAGCATCAGTTTTGTATGAGACCAGCCAATCTCTCAGCAAAAGTGCTCGATGTCTGGGGGAGAGGCTCTGTGAACAGCACATTTTGAGTGGGAGGAAGAAGGGCAGCAGAAAAGGCTTTGAACACTTAGAAAACATAGGGCTTTTCATTTGGGAAAGGGCTAGGGTAAGACACAGTGCCTGCTTAGGCAAATAAATCATCAACTTCCCTACTAATTTCTTTCCATGGCTCAAAGCAGCCGGCGCTGCACATGGAGAGGCCAGGCCAGGCCAGGCCAGGCAGCCTGCCCACGGCACAGCTCGGGCCCACGGCACTGCCAGATGGTCAGCACCCGCAGGGACTCGGGGAGAACTCAGGAAATTTTAAACAGCGGGCATGGATTTAGGATCCAGCCCCCGGGTGATGTCAGTCCGGCAGGGAAAACAAGGGTGGCAGGTTGGCAGCAGCATCCCCAACCCCTGGAGGCCACTGAGCACAACAACCTCCTTGTGCTAAGGAGGCTACTACATAAACACAGACAGACAAATGTCAAGGGTCCAAGGTTTCTGTGTAACCTGGAATTCATCCGACTGCCTCCACTCACACCAGGAGAGAGCTTCCCACACTCATTTATCCACAACACAATAATGAAGCAGCAAAACAAACACTACTGAGGTTAGTAAGAAGTAAATAGTGCCTTTCTGAATGTTATTTACACCAGACACCACGGATCTGTGCATCTTCCCATTGCAATGGATATTTATATCCTGAAGCACATGGGTTTAACGAAGATTCCAGCCCCAGCACTTGCTGAGCTCACCAATCATCAAAAATAGCACTGGAGATGCAGACTAATGAAACCAAAGGTGAAAGAATAAATGCAGGCTCGAGATGCTAATTCAGCCAGGGGTACCACAAGCCCCATCACCAGCTGGACATTACTGCCAGCATCCCCCCACAGCGCAGCACCGCCATTACAAAAACCCTCCTCAGCACCCCAGTTTCTCACTCACTTGGGAATTTCTAGGTTCAGTGAGAACTGGGCAAGGAGGACATGGTTTTGGAAACTGCTGTCTCATGAAGGCAGCTGAAAGCAATACAGGGCAGGCGGATTTCCTGTGGTAGCTCCTGGCCAGCCTTTCCTCATTTTCCTTCTCTCTGCTAAAGAAGTGGAGCTGAAACGCAACCACGAAATACAGCTGATGATCCATCAGAAAGCCAAAATGGGCAGTGAGAAGTCACTTCCTGAAAGAGACCTACAGCTGCATTTCTAAAAATAAAACCTTCCT
>VZRQ01007364.1:1369986-1414664 GCA_013397975.1 Machaerirhynchus nigripectus | reverse complement strand
GAAAAAAAAAAAAAAAAAAAAGGAGAAAGAATGAACACACAGGCTGTGCTGCACCTCCCTTTCAGGTCAATTACTTAAGCTCAATTTTTTAAATGAAACTGAGCAAAATCCACAGGTTGTCAGCTCATGTCAACAAGAAATGCAGAGACCCAGAATTCCACTCACCTGCTGATCTGAGGCTTTCATCTGCCTTTAAACCCCAAATACAACATTCATTTCCAAATGTGCATTTCTGTCAATGACTATCACCAGACAGACCAAATTCAGACACCAAGCTCACCGAGATGCTGGCCAGCAGAGCATTTAAAGCAAGTTTGTTCTAAGACCATCTAAGCTTTATTTTCTGAGTTTATCTTGGCGGGGTTTTTTTGGAGCTTTCTATGGGGTTCCTTGCCTTGGGAGAGGGCAGCTGCACAGGACAGGGGGTTTGGGTACGTGCATGAATCTTCAGATGACACCTCTGGTTGTGTCACCCACAACCATGTGACAACCCACATGTTGTGCCATTTTAAGAGCAGAGCCCCAAGAACAGAGCTCTGGCTCCCATAAAGATGTCAAAGACGTCACTTCTGTATTCTTTAATTCTGCCCGGGCATTTAATGCCTCATTAGCATGCATTAACACTTGCTAAAGGTCTGCTCAGGGACAAGGAGAAACGGCAGTGAAAAGAGGCAGGAACAGCAGCTCTCTGTGCGGGTTGGCCCTCAAGGAGCTGCTGCCAGATTTGGGGAGAGCTGCAAGGCTTGGACAGCAATGAGAGCCTGGGCAGGGAGAAAGGAGGGGTAACAAAGGGCAGCTTTGCCCTTTCGTGCCAGGAATAGAGACTCTGGGAGAGCAGTACTCGATACACTGGGGAGAGAATGTCCAACTCAGTTGCTGTTTCAGTGAAAAGCCAACACAAACCCTTGGCGTGAGCAAGGTGGGGCAGGCAGGGTATGCCTGCTGCCAGGAACGCCAAGGAGCATGAGGAATAAACACAGCACTGAGCACAAACACAACTGGGATCATGATTTCTGTTCCTGTGAGAAATCCATGCAAAGATCATCGGGTATCTCGAGTTGGAAGGGACCCATAAGGACCATGGAGTCCAACTCCACAATAATCAATAATACTTAACAGGCAACAATGTAATGCTAATGCCTGGTGGTGTAATGCCAAACACTGCATTCAACTGCTGTGAAAGACATCTAGATGAGCATATCCATGGAGCACAGAGCATTCTAGCTAAGAACCATCCACCTGCACTGACCTGCAGCCACCTCTGACCTGAAGCACAGCACGGGGGTCGTTAGCAGCGCAATTAGAGGTGGGACCAGGCATTTTTACATTGCAGCTACAAGCGCTTGCCATGCTTTCACAGGTCACAGACAACAGACAAGGATCACCCCATGCTGTTAGTCCCAGCCCAGAGGCCATTTGAACTCTGGGATCCTCAGCTTTTTGAAGAGGCACAGAGTAGGATGCGGAGGCACACACTCTCGGAGGACAGTGGCACATGACTCAGTATTAAACTGAAAAGAGAAGAGAAACCAGGTTAAGGGGGAAAAATAAATTCAGAGAGGAAGAAGAAGAGGAAGAGAGAGATTGGGGAAGGATGGAAATGGTGCCCTGGGAGGAAGTGGTTTCAGGAGCCGCCCAAGGACTGGGGATGTGAGTAAACACATGCACTGAGTCAGCCCCATGCTCCTCCAAAAGGCCACTGAGGATCTGCATGCCAGACTTCATGAAGATGAAATCTGGAATGCAAACACCTCCCACGTGGCTCTCAGCCCCTCTCTGCATTGGGACTGTGAGCCACAGCTCCTGGAGATGAGCACACCCAGAACACCGTGGGACACCCTGCTGAATTTGGTCCTGGCTGATGCTCAGGAACCCTTTGCCTACAAGGAAAAATCAAACACTGCTACAGAGGAAGGCTACTGCCAGCCAGCTACTCACACAACTCAAGGAGGGAATCTCGCTCCAGCCTTTCAAATCACCTGGGAGCTCAGAGCTGGGTGTCCCTGCTACTCATCACAGAACCCTGGTGCAGGGTTTGATGCAAGCCCAGAGCACCAGCAGGCTGCCTGCAGCGGGTAAGCGTGTCCCAGACATGTCCCTGTAGTTACTGCTCCTCTTCAGGCTGTGTGAAGAGCAGACTTTCTCAATGACACTCCACACTAAAGGCTGAGAGGTTTCAAGTGTTGCTCTCAGAGCTTGCTGCCGTCCGGCAAAGCACAGCCAGGCCCAAGGCACCACGGGAAGCAGCCTGGGATGACCCCAGGGCTCAGACACCAGCTCGTGTTGCCAGAACGAGGCCTAAAAGCCAACATCCCACATGTGTCAGCAGCAGCAGGCGCCTCCACAGTTCCTCCCTCACCTGTGGATGTGTTTTCTAAATCACTGCTTGAGCAATCACATTGTGCTGCTCCAAAATGTTGCAAGAGCATGGCAACCCTATGCTCTACAGGAGGGCAAGCAGGAATGCAGAATACCAACAGTTCAACAGCTGGCCTCAGAACAGAGCTGGTTGATAGAAACAAACTCTAGAAAAAAAAAAAAAAAGACGTTTTTCTTGATTTGTGAGTTAGACATTGTGCAGCCAAATGACACTGGACGCACAGCCAAACAGCATCTGCAGGGAGCTTGTGAGCAGGGCAAGAGTGGCATCAGTCCAAGCTGAATGAAGGTGGATACAGCTGACTGCTCTTCCCCACCGCAGTCCTCAGCCCTGCCTGCTCCAGCTGACCTGGTCCTGACATTTTTTTTAGGCTGACCAACTAGATGGGAATAAATGGAGCTGACCTAAACCTTCTATTTCTTTACACCAATCCATGTGATGAGTGTTAGTAGAACATGCCCAGCTTTGCAGTTTAACCCCAGAACAGGAAGAGGACAGCAGAGGTGCCCTGTTTGATTTCTTATTAAATGTTTGTAGTCTGTTCTTACTGGGGCCAAACTGTTTCACAGGTGGAGGGGGGATGTAAGCTGGAGAGGGGATGCCCACCCAGCAGTGACGCCAGGCACAGGTGCTCTGGCCTCAGTTCCTCACCACTATGGGACACAGCAAGTCAGAGGTTTGTTTTTCCTTCTTATTCGGGGGGATTATTTTGTTTTATCCATTTATTCTCTGGCATGCAGACATCTCAGGACAGGACTTTTGGATGAGAAGCTCCTGCAGGTGATAAAAGCAAAGGCCAAATGGGAACGCAGCGAGGAGAAAGGTTTTTAGGAAGCTCCAGGATAAACAGGCAGTCTGAGTCTTGACCACATCGTAAAAGAGAGATGCTGCAGCAGGGCCATCTCCTTGTTGTTTGTTCTGGACATAAAGCCCCCTGGGCTCTGCAGCAGCACTGCAGGCAAGAGACCTCAGGGTGCCTGAAACCAGGTTTGTGGGCTGCCAAGGAGCCATGGGCACCCCGTGCCCCACACAGTGTGACATTTCCATACTGCTGTGTTTTCTAGCCCAGACTCAGCTTATCTTTAGCTCCCCGTCCCCTACCCTGCTCTTTGGTGGGAAAAGGGGCATTCGCAGTGCTACAACACCCTAATGATCCAGGGTTTTGTGTCAGAGGACTTTACTTGGTTCTGCTCACCCCAAACCACCCTCCCATGCCCTGCACCCCGACAGCACCCGCAGCCACTGACCCCTGAGCCCCCAACCTGCTGCTAATGACTGGGACTACTCACAAAGCAACTGGTACTGGGAGGTTACAGCACAGTGACCCAAGCTGACACTGCATCCTCTGTCACCAAAATAAGCCTCAAATATGCTGGTAGATGTGTGCTCCCCATCCTCCTCCCACGTGGGAAGCAGAGAGGGATTGACCTGCAGGGCAGCCGCTCCAGAGACGGAGTTGCATCTCCCTGCAGCTGCCTGGCTCACAGCTGCACTAGCACTTAGCAACAGCCAAAGGATTATTTTTAACTTCCATATTTATATGGTCCTTTTGTCTCTCAGGTTCTCTTTTACTAGGCAGTGCTCAGAAAAACCTACAGATAACAAGACTTGATGTGACTTAAAAGGAAACATTGAAGATGTGGTTTTGGTTCTGTTCCCTCTCCTCTTTCTGCCACAGGCCACCCTCTTCCCTTCTGGCAGGGGTACATTTGTCAAAAACCACCCCACCCGCAGCACAGCCACAGAGAGTGGGCACAAAAGAAGTTCTCCTTCCTCCCCAAACCACACTCAACCATCACCTGCACCTCAGAGGTTAATAAATCAAATATTACCCATTTCTTTCTTAGCAGCAGCTTCTGGTAAAAGTTTAGGCATTAGGAATTAAGAGATTTAAGGCCAAAAAGAAATGCTGTTGTGTGTCTGAAAGATGTGGATCACCTTTATTCTCACATCTGAGCTTTCAGATGCACGCCAGCTATTACCACCCAGGACAGTAGTTTTATTCACCACTGAGCAGGTGAATAGTAACCACAAAAGTATGTGTGGAAGAATGCCTATTTCCAGATGATGTGTCCATGGGCACAGTGATTTGTACAGCAACAGACCCCATCTGATACCCCAGGGCGGAGATACCAGCAGGGCAATCAAACCCAAGCGCTACTCTCAAAGCATGGAGCTCTAACGCAGGACGAGAAACAGGGGCGCTGGCACTGAGCCATCATCCCACTGGCTCCCCTCAAGCACAGCACTGTCAAGTGCGTTACGGACAGGGAACAGCAAAAACAAATCGCAAAAGCACAAGTGGGATTTCTAATTTGAGGCTGCGTTAAAACAAAAAACCAAACCAACAAAAAAAAGCCTTTTCTCCCTGGACCTTCGTACAGGCTAAAATCTCCCTGAGCTTCCCCATTTACTAAAACCAAGAGAGGAAGCATTCAGAAGTAAATACTGAGGACTTGTATGAACTCAGCAGATTTTGAAGTGGTTTCTGCAAGGCAGCTGGAGTCGCATCACACGTCAGTTTGGCTATTCTTGCAAAATAAACCCCGGATTTTCAATGAGCTGTCTCTCCCCACATCCCATCTCAGAAGTGATTCTGGCACTTACATGTACTGGCAGGTTTGACACCTGATGCTTTACTGCTGACCTGACTTTTCTGTGTCACTGGAAGCCCTGTGCTGGCAAGGGAGGCCAGACCAGCTCCCGTGCTCCGAGGCATCACCGTCATGCTGTGCTTTAGCCAGCCACAACCTTCAGTCACCTTAACCAGCTCAGATGCTCACAGCTGCTTACAAGCTAGAGAGATGTTAAGGGCTTCATTTACAGATGCAGAAGTGTTTATAAATCTGATTTATGGTCTAATTCTAAAAAAATGAGTAAGAGAAACCACAAAAGACCTGATCCCCCAAAGATGCACCACCACCAGTAGCTGCCCTGTCGCTCAGGCAGTATGGATTTTCTGGATGAGATCTTTTGTGTGTTATGGGGAGGAATGGCTGCAGCATGATGAGTGCTCTTCTGTAATTAGTGATGCACCTGTGCACAATCAGAGTCTGGGCCTGAAGAGCACATACATGACACCCACACAGGGAGCTGGGGAACAGTGGTGGTGGGTAAGGGGAAATTTCTTTAGAGACCCATATGATGCCATATTATTCCGTGTCCCCCCATCCAAGAAAAAAATAGGTCTGGAGCAACTGAAGCTAATGAAGCTTGGCCTCCAACGAGCCAGTCTCTCTTCATTAGAGGCAAATGTGTGATGCCCTTACTGGGGCCTCTCCTCCCTCCTGCCACCTAGTTTTATGGGACCTTCAGGAATGCAATTAGGGCAGAGATGTTTCCTCCTTTGTCAAACTGCCTGGCAGGCAGCCAAGGAGTTCAAAAGCCTGTGGGTTGTGCAGCCAGCTGCCCCTTCCCCAGCCCAGCTGCAGGCAGGAGGGCTTTCAGCCCCTCTCTCACAGCCACCCACATTTCAGAGTGGAGGGGACAGAGTGATGTGCCGAAGATCTCAGTGCAAAAAGGCAAGCTCTCCACCCGAAATAAAACTGGGAGTAAAGCATTTGAGGGTTTGGGAAGCAACTGCCTGCTTTGTCAGAGCACAGTGCTGCAGGTAACTCAGCGGCATTTCTCTTGGAAGAACAGAACACTCGTGCAAGCCATCCCTATGGCCCTTCCAGAAGCTGGATTAATGGTTTGAAACAGCTGCTCTGGAGCTGTTAACTGGACTTGGGGAGCAGCAGAACAAATGCCACTTATTAGTGGCTAAGTGGCATTGACTAGGAGTTGGATGCAATTTGAATCAACATTTACTCCACGTTACAAATTACTCCCCTTTTCCCACCTGCCTCACAGATGCAGGAGGCACATTAAACCTCCCACTAACAGGAATTAAATTCTTGCTGCTTCTTTAGATTCTCTCTCATCCAAAATCTGCTTCTCCACTTTATGGGGGGGGCTACAAAAGGACTGGAGCCATAGGCAGCACTGTCTGCAGGCATCTCTCCTCTCAAATGCTGACAAAATGAGGCTCCAATATTTATAAATGGATCTAGGAATGAAAATGTTTTTTCCTAGCCAAAGGACCAAATGCAAAGAGAAAAGAAACAAGTCCATTTCAGAGTATTTCAACCCCACTCTGACTTTTTCTGGGAATACAGGATGCCAGAGCATAACATGCCACCCATCCCTGTGCCATGGCAGTGACTCAATGGGGACAGCTTTGCTACAGATCATAAAAGGAAGAAATGCCCGAGCTGGTTGGCAATGGGCTCATGGGGACTCTGACCTGAGGCATGCCATAAACCACAGCCACGTAGGTGCAAAGCAGTTTGCCTGAGTGGATTTTTACTTAGCTCAGAAAACTGTGCTTTCCTCCTGGTGCTCCCCAAAACCTCAGCTCAGGCTGGACTGGCTGTTTTCTCCCCAGCTCTGTCCAGGATGGGCACTCCGAGGTTCATGGTATCATCTTGTTCAACAGCTGGGGCAGGTGCAAATGCATTTGATGGGGGACACCACAGCCTGCGTGCTAAACCTGAGGTTGGGTTCCACTGTTCAAAGTACAGTCGGTCATCAGACATGCACTGAGAGGCAGGAACTGCCTTCTATGCCACCAGAGGATTCAAAGAGTATAAATAAAACCCTTGACAGCAGTGATGAGTTTCCCTCATGGGTCCAAGCCAAGAAACTCCCAAGCAAGGACAGAGACAATAATCTGCAGCAAAATGACAGTTCCCGGGGTGCTGCTTTTTTGGTTTGTGCATTAGCTAAAATTGCTGGTCTCCCCCTGCACTGGGATTGGATTCAGCCTGTGAGAGGGATGGGCACAGGGACATCAGAGCCTTTTAGGGAGAGATGCTGTGCCCAGGAAAAGACAGTGAGGGCAGGGTGTCATTTCACCCCCTAGCAGGAACAAAACCTGCAACCAGCCATGGTAGCAACTACCCTGGGAGTCAACCTGCTCCCAAGGCATCACCCAAACTCTTCTGGATGCCAAATCTATACGTGCTGGTGGACAGATGTTTAGTGCTGAGCTAAACAACTAAGAAGGCCCCATTTGTAGGGAGGAGAGGGCTTGGTCTGCTGGAAGCCCCCAGGGATGTTTGTGTGGCAGAGGGCTGTTTGTTAGGGGCAGCTTTGGGCATAGCCCTGCCATGCAAGCTTGTGGTGGGCTGGTAGATCCCAAGCCTCTTGGCCTGACAAAACCACCTCAAAATGTTATGTCACTGGCACAGCACTTGCTACAGTTCAGATTCAGCACCATAACTGCTGGAATTTAAGAAAAAAAAGAAAAAGCCAAAAAACCACCCCACAATGCCATGCCAGACTCCATCCCATCCCTCGAGCAAAGAGCCTGCTTGGCCTCAGCCTACCCTTTGTTTTCTTTCATAGCTATGGACTATGAAAGAAATCATTATTACAGTCCTAAAAAAGGACTTTTAAATGAATTTTTAAAACTTTAGCAAATCCCAAACCAGCTATCCTGCTCCTCCCAGCACCACACACCCTCCACAGGGACAGAAGCAAGCAGGTGCAGCAGAAGAAAGACAACTTGCTTTCCAGTGGAGCAGCAGAGCTCTGGCCCTCCTGCTGAACAGGAAATTTGAGCAGAGGTGTATCCTTCTCTTGCAGCAACTGCTATACCAGTAACTTACAACCTCTGTTTATAGCATTGCTGCCCTGCTTGCTTTTAAATATACTTCTTTTAGGTGGGATGATGCTATCAAAGCAATGTGGTCTTCTGGAGAACCCCCAGGCAGTACTGCTCCTAATTACTTCACAGTTAATTTCCCACCCCCCCCATCTACTTTCAAACACCTTTTTTCTGCTTGCACACCCTTCTTTCCACTCTTGCATCAGCAGGGAGAGCCCCGCAGACCCCCCAGTCAGGGCACCCACTGTCGGGGGGGGGGACTGGCCTGTCCCATTTCTCCCCAGCAGAGAGCTCCAGGGCAATTCCAAACCTCAAGTATCGCCTGCCTCATCTTCAGCAGTGACAAAATCACTAGCCAGGCTACAGGAAAATTAACACAAACATCCTCTATCTGTCTAACAACACAATCGCCTTCAACAGCCAGAAACTTGCAACCTAAGTTTACTGCCCAGCTCAGAAACATGCAGGGCAAGATAAACAGCAGTGGAAAAAACCACCACCTCCCAGGAGAAAACATAAAAAGTAACTCTTTTTTCCACGCTTACACTTGTTTGGAATTTTTGTCCAAGGTTTTCAGCTATGGAAATATTTTACTTGCTTGAAAGCAGGTAATTTTTAAAGAATAACCCTTTGCTCTGATCCAACTGAGGGAATTATGTCCAAGGGCTAATCCAGGCAATTATGTTCAAGGTAAAGTATTTGACTTGGACTGATGAGGTTTTAAAGCCATTTTGGCAAACACAGCTAAATAACTCTTCTACCTTTGTTTAAGCAAAGCTGACTGGCTACAACTTTCCCAGTGAATGACTTGTTTTCCCAGTGGGAAGAAAAATCCATACATAAGACAGCTTTAGGAATCTTTAATACAGCTTTCCTCTAATAAGTAACAGCCTGAAACACAACCCTTCCTTTCACCTGTGACGCACCAGGGGATTACGCCAAATACTTCATCTTTAAAAGAAGATTGTTTCTGCCTAGGCAGGGAAGGATGGCACACATAGCAAAAATCCAACCTGTGAAAACACCAAGAAACCTCAGAGGATTCAAGCCTATGCTGGTTTAGCCTTTCCTAAGGAAATACATCAGCGTGCAAGAGACGTGCATAGTTACATCAAAATAACAACACCAAAGCCAAGACTCTGCTCTTCTCCGTAGGACCCAGGCAGCATACAAGCCTGCAGGGAGAGAGCCTTTCACTCCAGGGCTGGAAACCCAGTTGTGATGAGGATAATGCAATTTTCACTCTTCGTTGTGGATGCCTTTAAATCTCTCCCTCCTTTTTTCCATAAGGAAAAGAAAGGGAGCACAGACTCCTCCAGAAACAGTGCCGATTTGGGCAGCTGGGGCGGGCAGGCACACACACCCCGCATGCTCCAGCCCAGCAACCTTCCCCACTCTGGGACAGTGTTCGCACTGCCACGACGCAGAGGGCACAAGGGAGGAGAGGCTCCTACCTGAGCAGAGGACTCCCTTGTACCTGGCGCAGGAGAAGTCGTCGCACTCGCAGAAGGGCCCGTAGATGTTGCCGAACTCGCTCTCGTAGCAGAGGCACTGGTTGCAGCTGCACTCCCCTCGCCCGCTGCACAGGGGCTTGCCCTCAGCCTCTCGGCACAGCGCGTGGTGCAGGTCGCCGCTGGCCCCCTCCTCGCACTCGCAGCGGGCCCCCAGGTAGCCGGGGTCGCACTCGCAGAGCCCGCAGGCGTAGGTCCCGTTGCCGCTGCATTTGCCGCTGGCCGGCGCGGCGCGGCCGGTGCAGCCGCACAGGCAGCTGTAGGTCACGGCCACCTCCAGCGTGTCCCGAAAGCCGGCCGGCTTGATGGTGAAGGTGTGGGATGTGTCCTCGGCGGGGCAGCTCCGCGCCTCCACGGCCACCTCGAAGGACACCTGGAGGGCAGGTGGAGGTGTGAGGTAACAGGCGTGGCCCCGGAGCGGCTCTCAAGGGCGTTCCCCAGCAGGGAAGAGCAAATGTGCTGGGGGGAGTCCGTGGAGCAATTGCACGGAACGGGGCCCAGCTCAGCTTCATGTCCCACAAAGGCACCTGCAGCTCAGTTCACCAACATCTGCCAGCCCCATGAGGGGTTGGGCACCTTTAGCATTTTAAAACTTT
Source organism: Machaerirhynchus nigripectus (assembly GCA_013397975.1). Lineage (NCBI taxonomy): Eukaryota > Metazoa > Chordata > Aves > Passeriformes > Dicruridae > Machaerirhynchus > Machaerirhynchus nigripectus. Next base: position 1,404,527 of record VZRQ01007364.1, on the reverse strand, counting down.
CTGCTGTCAGCCATTCACAGCAATTTTCCCCATCAGGAAAATATAATATTGGTTTCTGTGAAGTGGGAAGGAACCTGCCTATTCCCATTAAAAAAACAGGGCAAAACTCTAGAAAATAGCCCAGTTTTCATGTTATTAAAAATAGAAAACTCTCTCAAAACAAGCACTATCAAAGATCTAACCAGCAAAGGGCCTGAGGCGCCTACAAGATCATGGATTTAGAAGGTTTTATGGGACTCCTGATTTGCATGTGGAAATGTGTACCAGCTCCACAGACCCAAGCTTTTGGCATGCTGCTCACAGGCCATTTTTAATGTATGCTTCTATCAGGCCTGGTTTCAGAAGGGTTATACACATCGTTAAATGGTTACACATCACACCCCTACTCGTTTTATGTTGCTACAATCCAGTGTCAGGGATTTTCTCCTTGAGAAAACCAAGACCATACTTTGGTTGCTTGTTTGGCCCCTGATTTAATCCTACTCTTTGTTAGGGCTGGCCAGCACTGCCCAGAGCTGCCAGTTAGCAAGGAGGATTAACCTTATTCCACGGAAATGAGACCCTTTCCTAGGCCTCAGGAAGGAATGCTTTCTCACTGGGGACATTTGGGGGTCACCTCAAGCTCTCACTGCCTTCACTGTCCCACATGTCAAGGGGTGATGTGCAGATGAAGGCACAGCAGCCACCCCCAGGGGGAGAGCTGCACCCTCAGGAAACCTCCCTTGACTCCCTCCCATTCCCAAGGCATGAAGCAATTAGGATAGAAGCTCAAATTACAGAAGAGAAGGAGATCAGAAAGCAAGCTAAGGGGATCAGGGTAATCCTGCTCCCTTTCACCTGCTGACACCCACAGCCCCAGGACTAAACCCTGCCAGATTAGGGTCCAGTGCCAGCATTATCCTCTTTGGGGAAACTTTCTTAGCAGAAGTCAAATCTCGAGCCACGTGGAAGCAATGGGGCAGAAAGGAGCTGACAAGAGGGGGTGGAGGGACCGGACTCCACAATCCTGTGGCACCTCTGCCTGTGCAGGCACCTCAACACTCAGGGTGCCCCTAAAATGGAGCGGTGCCAGTGCCAGCTCCCTGCTGCACTCGCTGCCAGATCCTTTATGGCACAAGCTGCAGCAGCTGGAGCAATCCCCCTGCTCATGCCGAAGCTGGGAGCCCAGGATCAACCACCACATTGACTCTGCTTCCTTGGGGGGTTCAGGTTTTGCTGTACGAACAAGGAGCTACAGGGATTGCTTCTGCCCACCTATCCAAGACCCAGTAAATGCAGTTAAAAAAGCAGGGCTGCCTCCCTGTTTAACACCTCACATGATCCTTATTTGGCAGGGTAGAAGTCCAGCTACTATTGACTCTTTCAAACTATTTTTATATGCCACAGCACTGAGAGCTCTGGTATGTTTGCAGAGTCACTCTTCTCAAATAAGGCAATCAGGCTGCTAATGAACCCACACCCATTGCCTCAGACAGTAAAAGTCAGAAAAAAGGGAGGAGGTTCCCCACTGGCCTGAGCCCTGCTGCCCTAGCCCTGCAGCCCAGCAACCCATTTATCTGCACCAATACTCAATTTAAACACGCGAAGTTTAGCTTCTCTGCTTTTCAAAAAGCACAGGATGGATTATGCCACATTTACATTTATTTCAGTCTGTGCTGCCATCCAAATAACCCTAGGAACTGAACACAGCAGAGCTGCTGCTCATGGAATTTCACAGGTGAGAGTGTGATGTGAGTATCTGTGATTAAGGTAAAAAAGGCCATTTTTGATTACTGCATCCTGCTGCCTGATCAGGGCCTTTAGCTCAGTGCTGTAGACAAGATGCCTGTATTCCCCCTTTCCTCACAGCTCACCTCGGACTGACCTACACCACCCAGAACTCCTTCTAGCAGAGCCACTCTCTCTGGGTTTCTGTATCATCATGAGGAAAGCAGAGGAAAATGAGCAAAACTGTGTTTTATTGCCCAGGACCACTCATCAACGAGGGAAGCAGGTGAAACAGACTCTCAAGGGAACAGACTGAAAGGCAGACTCACCGTATCTCCAATTTTGAGATCCCCACACTTCCTGAGCCCGGGATAGGACAGCCCATCCTGGCACGTGGCAGTGAAGGTCAAGCCAATGTCCTCAGGGCTGTCCCAGACTGTGAGCTCCACCTTGGACCGAATACTCTGGAAACACAATGGGAAAGCAAACCATCAAGCTCCCAAAGACAGATGGGTTTCTTCTGCTTTACTCTCTCCTGGTGTTTCCAGAGGGTGGGTAGGACATCTCTGCACCTATATGAGAAAAAAATCACCCCTGCACACACATTGGCATTTGAGTTTGACTTAACCAGCCCAGAAGACTTCTGATGGTCACAACTAGACTCACAGGGAGCTGCCTACCACTCCTGCTGGTGGCTTATGCCCTCTAGGATGGGTGTGATGGACACAGCAGCCAGTACTGGAAACCTATGGATGCACAAGAAAAAGAAGAAAACATTCTCGACCACAAACGGAATATCTCTGAATTGAAGGTCAGAGATTTGTGTGCACATCTGCACCTCTTCCTCCCCATAAACCTGAGCAAAGTGCACAGCCTGATTCTCCACTGGCAGCTGTCCAACAGTGTCTGTTGTGCAGCACAGACAAAGTGTGGAACTGCACTAACTCTGTCCTGCTTTCTTCATTTCACCCAACTGGTCAGAAAAATGTATTTTGCCTCTTGGAAGAAAAAGCTGAACAAAAAGCACCCTTTCGTAAGCGTCAGCTGGAAACAGCACCACGGGAAAAAATAAATGAAAAATCTCTTTCTTTGAAAAAACTTTTCAAAGTGAAAAGTATTTTCCATCTGTGAGGTTTTGGTGTGCTTCTACCCCCTTTCTTCTGCTTCTCATCTCTCTGCCCTGCTGCACACACAGACTTTTTAAGTCACAAAAAAATGAAGTTTATAAATATTAATTCAGAATGACATTGTTTTGTTTAAGTCTTCCAATTGGCTGGAACTGATTTTTATACCAGTGGCGTCCAAAAACGACAAAGTTTTTCAAAATGGAGCTTTTCGTACAAATATGCTTATTATCGAAAGCCAGCTCCATCCCTCTTCTCCTTGTCCCCAACCCTCACCAAAGAGGCCAGGTTAAGGAAAAGTGCCAATTCAGACCTCTTGCCGGTACATGTGATGACAAAAGCAGGGTTCACATGCCAGCAAAGAGCCAGCACATTTAGAAACAGACAGGAAATAAATGAGTTTTGGCCGGGTGAATCTAAACAGTCCTTGAGGAAAGAAAGGAACAATATCCCATCCCTCTACTGTAAGAGGAGCCGTTCACAGGGTAGCAACTGGGACCATACGGAGCATCCATCGCCTGCGGGCTGAACGCTGTGTGTGCCAATAAATCTATGGATACTGCTCTGCCCTAAATCATCCTGTAGAAATTAGCTCCCACACTGATAAGCTCTCCTGTCTTCTTTCCCAGAGCATCCCATCTGGGGCATGGCAGAAAACAGGACACCAGGCCAGGCCTCAGTATGACCTTGCACGGTCATCCTACATTCCTGCACAGACACCAAGTCCTCTTATTAGCCCTATATAGTCCTGCTGTTACCCTAAATGCAGTGCCATTATTGTCACCCCTTTGCACTGTTACACACCAGTGTCTTCTGACAACACCACAGCCACCACGGAGAGCAGCTGGTGCTGGCAACAAGAAACACTCCCAAGACCTGCCTGGATTTGGTTTAGGAACGTACTTCTTAAACCAGCATCCCATTTGCTCTCTTCAGTCCAAACCCAGGCCAGTGTCTGGGCACAGCTTCTCATGAGCTTTTCCATCTCCCAGGTATGTTGAGATTTGGGGGAAGGGCAGGGAGAAAGCAGTCCCTGTTCTCTTTTGCTTCACACCTGGTGGGGAGGGAGAGGGGACAGCATGCTGGGCAGAAAAGGGAGATGGAAGATGAAGAGATGGGGAAAAGGGATCTTGAGCAAGTCTGATGTGTGCTTCGGGGGAGGGAAGCAGACGAGAGAGAACCAGAGATGGACAAAACACTTAAGGGAAGAGATTGAGCCCATGCCCAGAACACCAGCCACTGCCACACCACAGGAGAAGACAGTCCCTGATGCAGATGAAGCATTTCTCCAGGCCCGGGCTTTCCTTTACACAGGGAATAAAAAAACGGTTCACTCCCACTTGGGAAACAGAATTTTAGCTGTCTCCCTCAGTGAGAATTTCAGGAAAAAAACAAAGCTACCAAGAGGAGACGGGCTGGGCGGGTGCCAGGTTTCCGGTGGCCCCAGGCTGACCGTGGCACAGGAGGGAGCTGCCGGTTCCTGGCAGCACTCCCAGGGGTCCCAGCCCACACCCACCACCCAGCTGAACAGGCAAGAAACTAACCCCAGTGTCAGCAGTCAGTCATGCCACAGAGCTCATTCCGTGGGGCACCTTGGTCTAAGCACCCAAGTGGTTTCCAGCCAGCTGTGCTGGAAAGCTCACAAGCAAAGAGAAGGAGGGAGCGGTGGTGCAGTCACAGGATTCACAGTGGTTTTCATCAGCTTCTATTGATCTGCAAAGGCTTGAGGGGTGGTGAAATGGAGGCATGGATGCATCTTACAGCTGCAAAAACATGGCAAAGGGAGGTTTCCACATGATGGCACTGAGGCCACATGCAAAGTGAACGTGGAGTAAACATTCATTTCTTTCTCCTCAGCCAAGCATCTCAGCCGCAAGAACATCCTTCCTCAAGGAGACAAACTGGGTCAACTGGGCTTTTGATTAGCAGTACCTCCTCAGCCTCATTAGCAGCATTAGCTGTTCATTGCCTTCCTCAGAGGGTGAAGCTTTGGGAAACCCTCTTCCCAAGGGCATACCCAAATGCTGCTTTAACTGCAGGGAGCTGGGGGAAGGAAAGAAGAACTTCACAGGTCATGCAAAGCACACTACAATCCTACATGGACTCCGGGTGTGTAAACTCCTCCAAAGCAGTCCTTATTGACTCTCTGCACTGATGAACATAGTACCAAGAAGAGCTTGCAGCCACAGAAAGCTGTGTCCACGGGCCCCATGCATGAACAACCCTGCCTGAGGGCTGACCTGTTGTGGGGTCAGATCTCCAAACCCAACACCCAGCAATATCCTTGCAGGATCATGAAGACCTGACCCGTAAGAATTCAAGAAGTCAACAAATATTGGTACTAACTATCCTATGAACATGCAATTTAGCTGCTTCTAATTGATTTGCTCCCCTGATCTCCATGGAGCTAGATGACATCAGGTCAGCAGGACAACTCCAGGTCCCTTGCTGTCCTCCTCATTGTGGCAGGGCAGGCTGCACTGGCAATGCCACATAGGCAGGGCTCCTTTGGGAGCATGGAGATTGGTACCCATAGGGTGCTGAAAACTAACGTGGGCTGCACAGAGAACAACGCAAGGATGTGACCTTATCTGGGCCTGGTTCCATCCCTTGGAGGCCTTTGAACATCAGATAACAAAGAAATAATCTATTTTACCTACTGGTGGGGTGCTCTGAGAGACAACTGTTTTAGATGGGCGCTGTGTTTTGTGGGTAATTCTGCACACGAGAGACATAAGGTGAAATTTCTGCAGTCCCACAGGCTCTCTTGGGTACCCATGCTTCTTCTCCTCCTCACACACCTTGTTTCCCTCCCCAGGGTGGACATTCCAGCTCCAGCAGTATGAAGAGGACTGGGGAGGGAGGCAGCCAAGATGAGTGGAGCTAGCCCGGGTGGGGAGCTGAGCTGGCCAAGCTCTTGGCACTCCTCACTTCAGCAGCTGTGGTATTCAAATGCACTTACGTTGTAGGCTTTGACGATCAGCTCAATGATATTCTTGGAATCTTTGTGCAAAATCTCCACTGTTGTTCCAGGAATCAAAGTGGTAAAGTTCTTAAAAAAAAAATTAAAAATAGAAGAAAACAAATGAAAATGTTGAGGTGCAGAGGGGAAAGCAGAGCGCGAGAAGGGACCGACCCCATGTCAGGGACACAGGCCACACACCCTGCCCCATCACCCAGTGGTGTCCACGGTATGGTTTGCTCCCATTAACATGGAGCTTTCAAAAGTAGAGCATTGCTCATGAGGCATGTCAAATATTAAACAAACCTTATGGCCACGGGACAGGGACAAACAGACCTGGCTCTGCTGCTGGAGGGGGCAAGACCAGGCCGCTGTGCACTGCAGGGAGGGAGGGGCGGCTGTCCCGACTTCCCTCACAACCTTGAGCATCCCCAGGAGAGCGGGTGGAGAACAAGCTCAGCCCTCCCACTCCCCATGGGCAAACAGCAGCATCCAGGCCATAGCAACACGGCTGCTTGTTGTTCCTGCTTGAGCCTTGAGGGCCTCGGCAGAGGTTTCCAAAAGCAACCCCGCCTGAAACACCACCCCTGCATCCGCAGAGCAGCAAAACCCCACAGGGCAGCACTAGACATAGGCTGGTCATTGTGCCTTGGGTCAGCTTTCCTTTTGGAGGGGAGAGCGGGAATGGCAGAGAGTTCAAATTGTGTATGGCACATCAGGGCCCTGGACTCGGTGATGGAAAAACACAGCTGGGCAGAAACGCTGTGCATGATTAGGTAATGGGATTAAGTCACTGCAGAATGGGCCGAGCAGGTTTCTGCTCTCTGGCACGCTGCACGCTGGCAGCCATCCGAACATCCAGATTAACATGGAGTCTATTTTCGGTCTTCACATGCTCACTAACACATATATATCTGTTTGCTCTAAGAAGCTTTAGTGCTTTCTGCTGAAAGGACTAGCAGGGCTGAGCCTTGCCCGCCTGCACTGGGCAGCCTGTGGCCACATGCATGCACCCTTATCACTGCACACACGTGTCTACCACTGCACACACACATGTTTGCAGCTGCCTCCACTCCCCAGGGCCTTCAGGCATTTCAATCTCCCCCCAGCCCAGGCAACTCAGCAGCACTTACCTTGTACAGGATGTAATGACTTTTTGTAACAGCGAAAATCAGGTGGATGTTGTTTTCAGCAAGTTTCTCCCCAAGAAGTGCCAGGGAAGGATAATCCTAGAGGAAAAAAAAGGGCAGAAAGACTGGTGGGTAACACAGAAATGAAGACTAATTTCACTGCTCTTCCCAGCAGCAAAATTCATTCCAGACGCATGGCGTGTTTTGTTGTGGGACGAAGTCCCTGATGTACCAGCACAATCCCAACTGAAATAGTACAAATCTGTTAAATATTTCTACTGCACTCTTCACTAGAATACATGACTGACAACACCATTAGCCACAGCAACACCCGAAACACTGGGTTTATTTCTTCCCCCTTTCTATTTTGCCATCAGCAGATGCACATGTGCTAAATGGCTGCTACCTCGAGGGGTGCAAGGAAGCAGATCTAGAACTGCAGAGAGTGGAAATGTATCCTTTTTTTTCTCCCAAAGCAGAAACATCCATTGCCTGGTCTTTCTGCATGCTGGGCCCATAAAGAGATTACAATAAGCTCTTTAATTCTGCAGATTTCCCCGGCAGAGAGGATGGCAGGGAGACACTGCTATAGCAACAAAATAACGAAGCAGGGCTCAGTTTCAAGAGACCAGCTTGAGTTTAAAACTCCCGCCTGCTTCTGAAGTGCTGCCCTTGGAAAAAAACACCTCATTTACTTGCAGACTTGAGGGCTGATTGAGAGCCTCTGAGATTCAAACATAGAAACACCAAGGCAGCATCCCCATGCCAGCTCCCCAGCATTAACTCCACATAAGGGAGCCACTTCGGGGACTGTGCTCCCTTACATATACATCCACTTGCTAGGATTGCACAGGGGGTTCCACTGCAGAGTCCAGCTTCTGGCCTTAACACAGCCAGCCAGATTCCCCTCCCCTTACAGGGTGACATTCAGGAACAAAAATCATAATTAGTGTATGTGACCTGCTGAATAAAGCACCATTCTGCAGAAGGATGCGATAATGAGGTGGCAGGCAAGTGCTCATTCATCCCAGAAGTTTCCTCCCCTGAGTTAAAATTTTAAAAAGGGCTAGTGTGGCTGTTTATTACTAAGACTCATGCTAGTGTTGTGCTCAAAGGCTGTGAATAAGAGGAGCATTCTGTTGTACTTGCTAGTATAGCCACATCAAGGTAGATACAGCCTCCTCAGGAAGAGGCTGACAGTCCTCTGGACATTTCAGAAAAGGGATGACATATTTTATGTTTCCTCTACGCTTTGCAGGCAAAATGTAATGCTCTTCAGAACACAAGTTACTTTTCCCTCCCTTGCAATGAGCCCTGAAGGAATTCACTACGTCACCAACTCATTTTTGAACATCACAGAAGCTTTCACTGTGGGGGAATGCCTAAGGGAACAGCAAATTTTATTTGCAAATTGCAGAAGCTGGGTTAAACCAGGCACTGCATTTGCCAAAAGCTGCTGGAGTAGGGGTTGGCTGGTCTCCAGAGAGGTCCACCAGCCCCCGAGGTCTCCAAGGGCTGGGCCCCGTGCCCTGCTCACCAGCTGGCTGGACGCGCTGTACTCGTTGGCTTCATTCAGGTGGCACTGGCCATCGTGGGGCTGCACCAGCCCCCCCAGCTTCCCATCCAGGGCTATGTGGGGCACGTCGTCCGTGGTGAAGACCAGCAGGTGAGACGCCTCCTTACGCCAGCCGATCTTCTCCTGGGAGCAAGCAAACCCTGTGAGACAGCAGCCCGCCCCGGCCAAGCCCACGCTTCACCCCTCACCCTGCACATGGTCCCAGCCACGTGCCTGGCCAGCAGCAGACTCATTAGCATTAATTAGGAGAGTACCATGCTCCTGTCCACCCATCTCTGGTAAGCAAACAAAATGTCAGGAGCCCATCCAGCATTTTCCAGCACCTCCTTCCAACACGCTTACTTTAAAAGGCATGAGGAGGTATGCGGACTGTCCACCAGACCTTCTCTACCCAGATCCAAGAGCAAGAATTTCAGCTGCTTTTACAGCCAAAGGAGACCTGCCAACTTCCTCCACACACATTTAATCTGACCTTTTTTCCTCAGCTCTGTGGAGCGGCCAAGGCAACAGCAAGAGCTGCAATATCCCCACTCAGCATTTTCATTACTGCCCACTCGTAAACACTGTTTCTGAGCTGTGATGGACAAAGTGAGGTCCCTGCCTGAGGGGACTGGCTTTGGTACGCCCACATCCATGCCCAGGCACTCTGCCCTGATCCCCCTTCTGCACACATATCCTGGAAGCCATGGTGCCTCTGCTATTTCACTGTACACCTCTGCTATTTCACATGTACACATGCCCCAAACCACAACCCAGGAGGGCAGGGATACACACAGATACACACAGCCAGAGCAGAGCAGGGACCCTTGGCACTGGGCACTAATCCCACACAGCCACTCTGCACAGCGCTGCTCTGAGAAACCTCTGCCTATTTAAAAACATGGAAATGTCAAGACATGCTGTAGTGGTTCCTGTGAAAGCACTGAGGTGTCAAGCACAGCACATGAAGTGTCCTCTGCACCCTCCTTGGTCCCTCTGTGCATTACAGACATTATCACTGTCTTTGCATGAAGAGAGACGCAGGGACAGACTTTTTTCAAGTAAAGTGGTAAGATCTAGGTTACAAACATTTCCCCCCCATGGAGCTTCCCCAGGTTTCCAAGTTTTCATCAGCCTGAGAAGCAGATCTGTAACAGTGCCTGTAACAGCACACTGAAGCACTTTGTTGCAGTGGAAGTGGAAGGAAACAGAGGTGCCCAAAGGGAATTTTTGCAAACCACAGTGCTGCAGCAAACCCCCTGTGCTCAGTGGCTGCTCCTGCTGCCAGGTCACTGCCAAACTGGGTGGGCTACGGTCTTGCTGCTGACCATGGCAGGGAGATCCTGCCATGGCACAGATGGAACCAGAAAACCCCATTGCCTAGAGCTTCCCCTTGGGCTGGCCACGCTGCCCGTCTGCCAGCAAAGACACGGCCCCACACCTTCCCTGCCCACACACTTCCAGCATCCCCCTCCCTCCAGACCCTGGCTCAGAGCACCACCACAGAAATCTTCTGGGAAAGCACAAGGGAAAAGCTGGTAGAAGGTCACTGATGGGAACACGGTGCAGATGGAGATACCCAACTCCTCCAGAGCTACTGCTCAGCTTATTTAGCAAAACACACACTCTGCCCTGTTTACAGGAAGGTACTGGCCCTTCCTATGGAAAGCACTGGCGTGGGCAGGGCAGGAGGGCAGAGCAGGCAGCAGGGTGCAGAATCACGTCTGCCAGCGCAATTTTCGCCTCCAAATGTGAGTCATAGCCCAAACCCTGCTGATCTTTCCGATAAATATAACTCTTGCCTCGGGGACACTATTCTGCAGAAGATTCCTTTTCCCTCCCTATTTCAGAAGGTTTCTTTTCTTTAATGACATTTTAAAGACCCCCACGATGTATATAAGGCCATAGGAAGAAATCTTTGGCAACACACATCCTCCACCATGCACCAGCACGTTACAGTCCAGCTCAGGAAGCAATGAGCAATTTTTTGCTCTGGGAAGCACAATTCATTCCACTGAAGTTACCCCACTGGACAAAACGCTGAAACTTCATGCCAAAATGTAACTTCTTAAGAACTCAACCCAAAAGTGATTACAGCTCTAATAATGCAAGAGGCAGTTTTCAGTCTACTCAGCCACCGGACAGGAGCCCATCCAGTTCACTTTTCTTCGAGTATCCAAAGCTGATTTCTCTTTAAATTATTAAGGCCAAGAAACTCCCAAAGAGAGTAGAAGGAGTAATCCGAATTTCATTTCCTTGGAAATGTGCTGCACACAAAGAAAAGGAGCTGCATTCAAGCAGCAGTTACGAAGTCACCTCAGGAGTGCTGGTGCTGGTCACCTGCCTGCTAAGCCCACCTTTAAATCACGGGTGAAGCATTCTTTTGCAGACAAACTCTCCATGCCTCCGACACAATTTCCCACATCAACAACATCAAAACTGCTGTGGCTGCTCAGTTCAGGAACTCACTCCCACAAAGCAATGAGCACCCACAGTTTCAGTGCCAATATCCAGGCAACAAAAGCATGTGATGCCTCAGAGCATCGAACCAGGGTGCCCTGGATGGGCTGGCCGAGCCAGTGCTGATCCCACACCAAAAAAGCTGTAGACCTGTGAGAAAAGCCCCCCAAGGAGGCTGGCATGCCAAGGAGCATCTCACACTGCCTCTGCCAGCGGCTTCCAGGCACTGGAAAATACAGCTCTTCAGCCTGCAGTTTCCACCAAGAAACCCAGAGCAGCACTCTGCTCCGCTTAAAGCAAATAACCAAGGAGAATTTAATTTATTTTTATTGGACTGGGATTGTTGAACAAAAACCCTGCACTGATGCTTACCCCCTCATCTGGTTTTTGATCCTTATGGGATAAGAAGAATTTTTAAAGCAGGTGTGGGACTGGACCTAAAGCAGAGTAACATGTTTCCACAGGGCTGGGGATGCTACGGATCCTGCCCCTGCTCCTACAACCAGCTGCAGTTGCCTTCTGTACCCCGAAAAACCAGCTTCTCACGCCATGCAGCCAACAGCAACTGGCAAAACTGCCACACCTGCCTCAGCACAGCTCTCCAAATACTACTGAAAAGGATGGAAAGCCTGTATTTCCATGCCTGAATAAATATCTACATTTATACTTTGGGCACTGAATAAAATCCATTTAATTGCCAACACTCAGTTGCCAGGAGTGTTGAATCCCCCCTAGATCCATCAATTTGTCTAAAACCTCAGCAGTTTCTCAGGTGCAGACCTTTTTGGAAGCAAGAAACAGATACAGGTGCAAGACAAGTATGCCTTAGGGATCAAAAGCCAAAACCTCCTTCGCTTGGTACTGCTCTGAAAGGCACCTCAGTGTCTCCCAGAGGCCTTGGCTAGCTCCACATACCAGTGTCTAGCAAGCACCAATCAAAACCATTCCAAAAGATGCTTTATTTTCCAACCTAGCATTATCTCCTTGCTGCATCTTAGCATGTAGAATCTGAAATTTACACATGCCACCAAGCCATATGAGGCTTGCACTTAGAGAATGGCAAAAAACCAAAATACGGCAAATGGAAAATGTAATTACGGAAGGCTGATTAATATTCCTGGCTTACTACTTTAGCATCAGAATAAAGGCTTATTGTCTCTGGCTCTTTCATTGCCTCCAGAATAACATTTACCATATCTTCATCTTTCAGAAAGGAGCCAAACTCTGGGCCCGCTCCTTGGTCTGTATTAGCTGTACAAACTTTCTCCACTCTTTGGGTTGAAAACCAGGCCAAAAAATGACTTGAGTGCTACAGAGCCCTTGGGCAGCTCATGCAGCAGAAATGCTTGCTATGCATTACAGCATAAAAACACCTAGTCAACGCAGCAGGTATTGTTTCTGACCCCTCAGAAGGGGAGGAGAAGACCTTGTTTAGACACCATGGCTTGGAGACAGCGAGGCTCTGCTATGCCATGGCCAGCTCTCCCAGGGACAACCCCCTTGATGCTCAGCACAAAGTCCTTCATGGGCAACACGCTGCATGTCCCCAAGGCAGGGGACTTCCTAAGGTGATAACTACCCTGGAAAAAGCTGGAGCATGCCAGTGAGATGCAACAGGGTACCACAGCAGTGATGAGGAAACCTACCTCAGAAGTCATCGAGGCACCCATATGCTGCTTTCCTTGCATGGGGGGAAAGAGCCCCTGAGTTAACAGAAACTACTGTCTGTTTCTGGGGGTTTCATCCCCATGACACTCCATTAGTCACTGCAGGATGCAAAACTCCATGCAAAGAACATCCTCATCAGCAAGCTGCACTTCACTGCCACCCCAGGCGTCTGCAACCCTCACCCATCTCAGTGGTGTTGAGCCTCACCACAACCCACGGCCGCCAACCAGTCTGGGCCATCGCTTGGCGACCACAAGGGCAATTAGGCAATAAGTTCCCATTTTGACTATGGGACCAAACATCCTAATGTCAATCAGCTGCCCTGAAACTTTGGCTGTTTTAACTCTGGACAGACAGAGTCTTTGCTGCTCATGGCTCTGATCAGAGGCGGCTGCTCTGGGACTGCCAGGGCAGCACGAGTCAGGGCAGAGCTGGTTCTCCTGCCTTGCACACCAGTCCCATGGACTTCCTTTCCCACACCCAAGTTCCAGTAATTAATTAACTGCTGTGGCTGCAGAAATTTGCTGTCATGACCTGCCACATCATGCCAACAGTCATGCATGTGTACATGCTCACCTTTGCTCACCCTTCCTAGAGGGTGCTCATTCCTGAATTTAGTTGGTACTTAAAATTAATCTTCTACATTTAGAAGGGACCGGGCTGTGCATTCAAGAAGGACAGTTAAAGATTTTGGTCCTTACCAACAGTCTGAGACTGGCACAAATATACAGGAAATATATTGCAGGTCTCCTGCCTTCCACCAGCACTTCAGAAGTGAGCCCTTGTGATACACACTGAAGTACTGCTTCACCACAGGGAAATATTGTCCTGTTTTTGCAATAACATGGTGGAAGGGACTGCAAAAACCCACATGGTGAATGGCACAACTGACTCACCATCCTGAGCCATCCCTGCTCTAACCATGGGAGCCACCTCTCCAAAACTGAGAAGCAGTTCATACCCAGACAGTTACTGGGAGCAGCACTGTAGTTGTGCCAACAACAATATCCGTGGGAAGATGACTGTTGGGTGGCATCAGATCCAATGGGGCAGGTTGAGTCCTGCCAAGACCATGAAGCACAGCGAAGCCAACCCAGGCAAGGAAAGATCTGGTTTCCCACATGCCTGCGTCCCATCACTCCCACAGACCATGCCTATCTCCCGGCTCCCATAATCCAGACCCAGAAGAAAACATGCCCAACCAAAAGGATTTTCTGCAAGGCTGAAGCAAACACAAAGCAAATTGCAGCAATAGGGGAAATAGCAAATGGAGCCATTCCTGGTGAGCAGGGAAGCTCAGACTCATGTCAGAGTGGAGCAAACACTTCCATTCATGACAAAGGGATCTGGAGCAACCCAACTACTTGTTCCAGAAAGATCTTCAAGCAAGCATCTCCAGAAACCCTAAGGACATGGCTGACATGGCTAACATGGCACCAAGCTAATGAACTCTGCTCCAGTTCTGCTGACAAAGAGGGAGAGCAGGCTATCAGCACCCAGAGGTGAGATCATCCCCCCACACACAAAGAGGGAAAGTATGAGCAGTAGGAACCAGCTCCAACCCTCAGCACAGGTCAACTGCTGCGAGATGTGTTTGACACAGCCCTGAGAAACACACTGAGCTGATGTGCAGTGGTGCTGCACATAAGTGGATGTGAATCTTAAAGGATTGTGTCCCAGGTGCTCAGCACCAAAAGTCGAACTGTGTAATGAAATCTCACCCTAAATTTGCATTTGCAAAAGCTCCAGTTTTATCCTATTAAATTAGAAAAAGCATTAGCCTTTTTTCCTTTGCCTGTTTAGCTACAAAAGCACATGAAATCAAAAGCCTCTACTTTTCAAAGCATTTTTCAGTTTCTCCAAGAAAAATTTAGTAGTTACTTTCAAGAAATGGCAAACTGAAACTTCGCCTTGGTTCAAGAACAGAGCAGAAGGAACCCCCTCCTCCTCCTCCTGTTTTGCTTTGCTTTAAACCCCCAGACATCAGAGCAACTCACCTTGCACACAGCAGCCTGCAAAATGGCATCGAAGCCGCCCTCTGGAGCATCTCGGTTGCGGGAAACCTTCTGTTTCTGGACTTCTTCGTTGAAACGGTCAACTTTATCCGTCAGGGACAGGAGGTGGCGGAAGCCAAAGGATGGGACACAGCTGGGGAACAGCTTATAACTGTGGGAAGAACAGAGGAGTGGTCAGCTGGGAGGAACCACATCCCCAGCCAAGAGCTGCAGAAGCTCACGGCTCTACCAGGTTGGTCTCCAGAATTCTGTTCAGAGGGTTGGAATACTTTCACAGTTCTTCGTATTTTGGACACTTCAGTTTCTGGCTATTTTTCTACAAAACCCTTCAGTAGAGCCTGTATTTTTTTGTTTCCTGTCAGGGGCTTAGAGAAGCTGAAGTTTCCAGAGACCCCACCAGGACTTTACATCTCTCTCCACGTACAGAGTGAGCAGAGACACCGAGCACCAGCCCACCCTGGGCCATGCAGCTCTGCAGTTTCAGCACTCATAAAGTGGTTTTCATTGGGAATCTGCAGTCAAGGATCTGATCCACTGATAGAGAGGCTGTGTTTTGGCAGATCCACCCTTCCCAGCAGCCCAGGAGGGCCATGGGAGCCGTGTCCCACGCCTGCAGAACCAGTGGGCTGGTGTCAAAGGGCAGGAGCATCACTGCTGAGAGCTACCTTTGCCCTCTTCTGCAGTATGGATTTTCACTGTCATCCAGTTTTCTTGCCAGTAAGAGCCACCCTACACCTACTGCACATCACCAGGCACCTGGCAACTGCCCAGTACAAGATGCAATAATAATCAACACCAGCTTATGCTTCCTCCGACTCTCCCTGCAAGCCAGTCAGCAAACACTGTCTCTGCTTCCCAGGGCGCCACTGGAGCAGAAAGGTAGGAGTGGCACCCTAAGGCAGAGAAATGCTTTGGCAGGCTACCAGGAAACCTTTTTTTTTCTCCATACAAAACCATGAGAAGGCAGTTTTGGTGCTCACCTGGAGAGCTCAGCAGAGCAGCTCCTGTGGCATGGGAAATCAGTGAGTGTGTGCAGGGAGAGGGATGGGAAGGGTTAAGAAGGAATGTGTTTAAAAAGGAGTTGGCCTGGCACTAATTCACTCTTATCTTCAAACATGTAACCCAGAGTACAATTAAAAGCCTCTGCTGACACATGACCCACTATGGGTAAGTTGCAAGAGGCTTTTCACACAAAGGAGTGTTTAAGATTTACCATCACTGAGAACTCAAATCCCTCACAAGGGACTCCAGAGCAGGGATTTCCATCCATGCAGCCACACACACACCTAACCATGGGGCAGGTCTCACTGCCCTGGGCTTGGCTGGCAATTAGAGCCATCCCTTTTGATCCATGATCCACGTCCAGACTTGCATCCCGCTCGCACCCAGGCCAAGGCAAGGAGTTCGATATGTCTGAAACCTCTGCACTGCAGGGTCTCAGCAAGCTGCCCTTAACCCATCAGGATGCTGAGTCAGGAGCAGGGGTGATGGAGGAGACACAAGGGAAACAGGGCTGCGCCCCACCCAGACCTGCAAGTCAGTCCGAGGAGGGGAGAGCCTGGATCAGGGACAAAAAGCACTCACTGCAGCTCGTGTTTACTTACAGCTTTTCTTGGATGCTGAATGGTTTGTTTTGACTCCAGAAATAGCTGCAAACAAAACCACGCCTGACAACCCACCTCGCTGCACATACGAGCCACATGGCAGCAGCCTCATGACAGCTCCCTCACAGAGCAGGCTGGGGAAGGAGATTCCAGCAGAGAGCAGGGAGCCAGCACCCCTGGTTTGGATGAAGAGGAGACCCATGGCAGCTGGAAGGGAGCACCTACCAGATGAGCTGCTGTGGGCAGTCCTTCCTAAATGTTTTCCCAAGACCAGGCTGGCTTAAGGTAACACAGAGAAAGAAAAGCAACCACCCGGGTAAAGCCAAAAGAACACACAGGTAGCCTTATCATGGCGGGAAAAGCTGAGGTGACAGTTCTGGATGTTCTTGATAAAAAGTCATCATAAGTTTCAGGTATGCCTTGTTGCTGAGTTGTCCAGTTCCATCCTCTCCTGCTTTTGCATCCATCTTCTCCTCCATGTTTCACTCTGTTTCACTTGGCCAAAGCCATGTCACTCCAATTAATTCACACACCAGCCAAAATTTCCAAGATTTCTCCAGCTGGAGCCTGTCCCCAGCCGGAGGGCACCACGAGCGGGTGTCAGAGACTGAGGATGTCAGAGATGACTGAGAGGATCCTTCAGAGGCTATGCCAGATTTCTGGGAGAAGTACTATGAAGAGTGTGGTGTGCAATGCCATTGTGCCAGAGCCACTTTCCTGGCTCAGTGTGGTCACTCTCACCTCAGGATTAAAGCAAGAGTTTTCAGTGTTAAAATCTATTTGACTTTCCACTCTGGACAGAACTGGTGAAAAGAGAACTTGGATAATTTTTTTCTAGTCAGCCAGCAATGTGCAGTGAGATGCCAATGCTTGGTCAGTGCCAAAAGCTGGCCTAGAAACTCACAGCTGATGCAAGCTCTCTTTATCTGCCTCTCGTACTCAGAGCATGCACAGAGCTTGGCATCCATGCATGAGGTGATCTTACAATGTAAATATCCACAAATGGATCAAATAAAAGTATTATCCTCAGTGCCCTTACGTGACTAGGAAGCACCCACTGACGGATGAGGTGAAAGTGGGGACTACACAGGTGTCAAGGGTGACACTCTCCCAAGAGGGCACTTGCTGCTGTATCCATCCTTTGATTCCAACACCCAAAGCTATCTGAGCCTGGACACCCTTCCCTACACTCAATTTCACTCTGGCATAATCCTCAATTTAATGGACTTGATCCCGACTCTGGTGGTTAAAAGGCAAACAAAAAAGACTCTTGCAAAGACACCAGCAAAGAAAAAGGGAAATAAAGGGATGAAGGCTCTGATATCACCACAAGGTAAACCCCATCGTTTGTGTCTTTTGTAACTGTCATTTTGCTTTCCTTCCACAGCAAAAAAGATGAAAAAAACCTGCCTGCCACCTTCTTAACACTCTACAAGAACTCATTAATCAGCACTAGAGGCCATCACAAATCTCAGTTCCTCCAAACACTTTTGTTGAGAAGGATTTACATTGCCTTGGTCTCCTTATCTGTAAAATGCAGACAAAAAGCTTAATTGATTTACTCAACGCCAAGCTATGACTCAGAGCTAGGATCAGAAATCAGGAATTTCTGGCTCTGGCTCCTTTTCCTTAAAGCCTGTAAAAAAAGTCTGCTATGTCTGCATCCTTTTCAGGTACTTAAAAATAGCTTCAGGCTCCCTGGTACAATGGTTTCCCATGTCTAGATGCAGAGATCTCCCAACAGCCACAGCAAAATTAGAAGCTGTCCTATTTTGAATTGCTCAAGTATCACAGCGACAGCCATGGCTCATCATCAATCCCAAAAGCCAGGGCTGAAGTGTGGTTCATTATTTAAAGCGAAAAGGCACGTGAAGACTGCAGCCAGGCTCTGTACAAACAGAGGGCTTGCCCCTTCAGGGTGCACCCACCACTTACCCAATGCAGGGATTGTTTTGGTATCTTGGTGCTGTGTAGGAGAAAGGAGAAATGTTTTTGTCCACGAAAGAGCCAAACCCCAGACGGAAATTGCTCGTGAGCTTTCGCATCTCTTCAGCCAGCTTGGTCCCCAGATTGCGGATATTATCCAGGTCGTCGTTCATGGACAGGGAGAGATCCATCAGGTAGTAGAGGTCCACGGGATAGTCCTCCACTTGCCGCACCTGAACTCGGAACGAGGTCTGGTCACCTGCACACACACAAGGGTTGAGCACAGTGAAAAGGAAACTCCCAGCACACATAGAAATCCAGGCTGCATGCTTTTTTTTTTCCCCCTGCAGAGCAGACAGATCACTTTTCAAAAGAAGAGGGTGAGGGGAATAAGCTTTTCCAAATAGATCCCTTAGGAGACTAACAAGAAAACAGGTATTGACTTTGGGTCCTCTTAAGCTATGCAGTGTACTGGCTGGCAAGAAAAAGACATGGAGTGCATGTCTCTCGTTTAGCTCTTTGGAGGTGTGGGAAAGAGTCTCTCCATCTCATCTGAACGAACAGCTAAGGGAGGGACACACGAAAAACACTGTTGCCCTGTGTGCAGCCCAGGGATGTCTTCCTAGAAAACGGGAAAGAAAAGCAGAGTGAACCTAAAATGGATATTTCATGGACTACTGAAACACTGCCCAGACTTACTTGGGTACACTCTCAAAGCAAACCAGGAGCAGTCCAAGAAGTCCTGCACAAAAGAGAGAAGGTAGAGCAGGAGAAGGAAGAGGATCAGGAGAAAAGAGCCAGCACGAGGTGAATGCAAGATGTCCTCTGAGCTGTGCAGGGAAGTCAAGGTGAAGCAGACACAGAAGAAACACCTTTGAAAAGGAGCTCCCCCTCAAGAAAAAGAGCTGGAGAAATCAGGGCAAAAGGGAAGTGAACTGGGAAAGGAAAGTTGTTAGGGTCATCCAGGGAAGCACTGAGACATGGCGAAGCTTCCTGAAGTGAAGAACACAAGGGAAGGAGCTGACAGGGCCGAGTCGCAGGCTGTGCAGATGGGAAGAGAAGCAGAGGAAAGCCTGTCCCTGACCTTCCCCTTTGCCACACTGATTTCACTAGAAATCTGGAAGGGGTGCCAGGGAAGGCCACTACAGGCAACGCCTACGCCTCAAAAAAGCTGAAGTGGCTTCAAAGTGAACTTACCAACTTCACACCAGATGGACCTCGGTGAAGCCACACAGCAGGTAGCAAAAGCTTGCCTTTCACTTTGCTAAGGGAGGGGTCTAAAGAAAACCCCGAACCCCAACCTCACAAGTCAGGCTGGTTTGGAGATCCCATGTTCCCAGCTGCCAGCTTGGCCCTTTTTCCCGTTCAGTGGGGTCTCAGCCCCAGGGAATTGGATCCTTTCAAAACCAAGCTCCCACTTCTGCGCTCTCCCAGCCCTTCACGGACAAGGCTGAACTTGAGGCAGTGGCAGGTTCTTCAAAACACTTGTGGCTTCCCCTCTTCTTCCCCAGAAATGAAACACCCATTTTTTAGTATTGTGAAAACGTTTCCCTAACTGCTTTGCTGTTCCTTGTGCACAGCAGCACGCCTGCTCCCACTTACTTCCAGCCCAGCAGCAGCAACAGCATCCCAAAACTGCCATGCTGGCAATGCACAGCACGAGGGGCTCTGCAGCCTGGCTGGCAGAGCCCTGCCAGGCACCTGGGGTAGGCTGCACCGAGCTAGGGCTCCTCAAACAACACCCTCCTCCTCTTTAAGCATTTCCCTGCAGCCTGCTACAACCCCAGCTGGAAAAGGCCGGGCTGCAGGAGGCACGCTGTGCAAACATGCACATACAGATACCGCCCAGCTGTAGGAAGGAGGCAGCTCATGCCATAAATATTCCTCCTTATTCTCCCCAGCTTTCTTGTCCAGCAGGAGCAGGGCTGTGCCGGCACAACACTGGGATGTGGAGCGCAGCAGGTGCTCCAGGTGGGCCTCACATTGTACCTGGCATGAATTTTGTGGGGGAACAAAGAAGAACATAATGCATGTAGTGCAAAACCTGTTAGCAGTGATTGCAGGGTAAAAAAACTATGATTGCAAGCTTGACTTTAATTCAGTGCTGCAAAAATGTGTTTAAATCTGGGAAAATTCATTCCCATGCCCCTGTTTTTCACTCTTACATATTTTTCCCACTCTGTATTTTGCAACATTTTAATGTCCAAAACACTGTTCTTCCTGCCAGAAAGGGTATTTGGGATGCTGTGATCAAACGTGCTTCTCTTCATAATTACGAATTTATTAGTCCCTGAGAAGCACCAAAACCAACAGGATCCTGTGGCTGGTTCTTCTTTCATTCCTAACTGCACAAACCAATTATGTCAGAGAAAATACCGCTAATGTATGTAGATGTAAGTGCAAAAGAATTTATTATTCTCTGCGGACAGTACTACTCTCACACTTCTAGGATAATCCAGCCCCCTCCTTCCTCATGCACTGTCGCCACCGTTCTCTCCTTAGGGTTTTTACTGAAAAGTTTTAAACTCAGAGCTGAATTCAGAACTTTTTCTTGAATACCATCACACAGAGGCAGTGCAGAAACTGGAAAAACTGATTTTGGTCAATTTAAGAACATAAACTCGACAATCATGCTTATCCAGCTTATTCCTGCTTGGTGGGGCTTATGGTTTGATAGGCAACACAGCTTTCATCTATTCATTTTTTAAGTCCTTTTACACTATTTCTATTTCATTTAACTAGGACACGCTGCTTTATAGCTGGACCTAAGATTAAAAAGCAGTATTATAAAAACTAAATGCTCAATCCAAAAGCTACCCTGTAAGGACATCAATTTAAGGCCTTTGGAGTTTAGCTGAGGACACAGATTTGGGGATGTGACTTCTGCCACAGAATGATGAGATCAAACTGCCTGGGTGGGAACAGCAAACAATTGACAATCCACTCCCTTCTGCTTCTGCTTAGCGGTCTAAGAATAAAAGATCACCATTGCCACAGGCCGCCGTGTGAATTCATCTTTGAAATAGTACACTCCTCATGCCCAAAATTAAATCAACATTGACTCCTTTTTGTCTTGGGTTCACAGGGTGAAACCCGTTCTCCCAAGCTCAAGGATTAATGGGTAATTTAAACTGGGGCTGCTAATACAAGGGTTTAGGAAGTCATCAGCCCAAAGGTGAAGTGCTGCCCAACATCAAAAAGAGAGCAAAAATGGGAGATATTAGTACAAACGTCTAGGTTTGTCCCTCCTCCTGCAACGACTCTGATGCTCTGCAAGAGGAGCACAGGGAGGGAAGTTCACTGACTGAGCATGGGAATTGCTTCAGGAGTCTTCAGGGTGATTCCTACAGCTCAGCCCAGACCTGGAGGGCTTCTCCATCATGAAGAACTGAGGATGGCCATGAGTGTGCTCCCTGCAAGGGTGGGCAGAAGGAGCACACCAGCCCTGTGCAGCCCAAGGTTTCCAGGAGCACAGACCCCAGAAAGCCACAGGGAGATGGATCCCCACACCCCGCCACCAATTAGAGTGGTGGACACTGGATGGGCAAAACTGCCAGGGATTGGGAAAGCGGAATTCACTGAGCACCAGGCACTGCGTGTGGAGGTGGACTGACGTACAGGAGGTGAGAGGTGGAAGCTGAGCCAGCCCTTTCTGTCAGGAATTGCCTCAAGAAACAGCAGTAATAACAACTCCCTTTTGCTCCCTTTCCAACACAACATTCACTGGCAGAAGCCATGCATCCAGATGTACATACAGCGGTGACTGCTCTCAGGTATCTGATTTTAAGGCTTTGAAGCAGTTTTTTTAGATCTGAGGGTCTGACCGGTGACAGCTAAGGAAGTTAGCTGAGAAACATGACAACTTCTAACTTACACAGCTCTAACAAAAACTCCTGCAGCAACTGGTGGGCTCTGGGAGAGCACTGGTAGCATGTGCACCAGCTCAAACCCCTGTTTTTCTTGGGCAAAACATCAATATTTCACTTTTCTGTATGCTCGTGAGAGCTGTCACAAAACTGTAAGCCTTAGAAACCCACACCAATCACTAATAATGAATCAAGCTTTTATATTTGCTTCTTATCTTTGCACTGAAGAGCTTTTTTTCCCCTCTTCAGAAATGTCAGCTGCCAAATTTTTGCAAGAATTCTAAACCCACATTAAAGCCTCCCCCCACCATGCAAAAACTTTTGGTAACAAGCATGCTCGCATGGCTCAGATGAGCCTTTCTGTTCTAATTTTTAATTAAAAGGAAGGGATTGAAGAAAAGTGATGGCTCAGGAGAATGAAAGAGGGACCTGGCTACGGTCCAAGGCCTGAGTCACAAGTTCAAATCTCCATCTTCTGCCTTGATAACATAGCTTTTGCATACCAACAGAAAACAGATATGTGGGTTTGTTTTCAATTTATAGAAGGAGCTGTCTCAGTTTAGAGTCATGCCCTGGCCGGTCAGTGGAGGAACCAAAGTTATTTTAACTCCTTCCACACAGGGATTCCATTTTGAATCTGAGCAGCTTCCTTTTAAACACATGCAAGTGTTAAGACCATTATTGGTAGCAGTTGTGGGTGGGCTTTGACTGACTTTGCCCAACAGCAGTGTCCTCTCACAGAGGACACGTGCCCCAGCCCCAAACCTGTTTGTGATGCACCACCAAAGTTCACAGGTATGGAAGGGGCCAGCAGTCACCTGCTTTAGTGGGCTACAAGGCCACGAGCTACAGCGTGCTCCTGGCATGTCCTGGCCGCCCTTCCTCCCTCCCCCCACACCCCACGGAGCCGCTGCGGACTCACCAGGACGAAGATTCAAGGCGACCTTCTGAGGCGTGATCTGTGTGACGTCCAGGTGGCTCTGGCCGGAGCCCTTGCTGCTCAGAGGGACGTTCTTCACCACGCTGATGCTGCTGCTGGGGTTCTCGATGGCTCCGGCACAGCCGTTCGCTATCAGGTTCTGCAGGAAGTCGCACCGGGATGTGATGGACTTTGTGCTGCCGAAATCCTGGGGGTGGGGAACAGACAAAAAGGAAGTGGAGGGGAATACATCAGTGCCACAGCAGGGGCTTTGCTTTGTCATGCTGGTATCTAACAGCTAGGAGATGACAAGGAGAAGCTGGTGCCCTTTGGGATGACTGTACTTGGAAGGAGCCTGCACTGAGCCTTGAGCCTTTCAAAGGGATTGACCAAAAAAGGAAATTCTATGAGGATTTGAACGTTGAATTTGCTAGCAGAGCACAGAAACGGAAAGCTAAGCCCATGTTTTCAGCCCAGCCACAGCAGCAGCACCTGTTCCCAGCCCTGGCCACAAGAGAGCAAGGCAAAGCACTTGGTTTGCTGCAGGGACAGCCCACTGCCATCCCTATCATTTTATGCATGTGCATCATCTCAAAGGAGCTTTGCAAAAGACAGAAGAAAGGACAAGGAGGTGGCACTGAGGGAAGCAGGACAAATCCACCAACCCAGAGAGGGCCAAGTAAAGATGTGAAGCTGAAGACAGGCTGGGTGGCTCCAGGGACCTGCACCCTCTTCCCTGGGTGAGACACTGCAGGGAGAATAAGGGAGGTGGGAGAGACTTCCCGGGAGCTGGTTAAAATGCAGTCTGTGCCCGCCACAGGCAGTTAGGCACAGGCAGCAAGGTGCAGGCAGCGGCTCACTCCCAAAGGATGGCCAGGAGTCTCCCAGCACCCATTCCAGAGCTCCAGCCCTTGCTGCAAGCCCCGTGCGTGGTGCACAAAGCAGCCTTGTGCAGGGCAGCACTCAGGAACAGCCAGGAACACAATGCACCCTTTTGCAAAGAGCCTGTTTGTTAGAATGCCTTTTTTTTTTTTTATCCCCAAAAGTGCCAAAGGGAACAAGTCACATGCCCAAAACTTACTGGATTTTCAACAGTTGATTCCTACTTATTTCTGCACTACAACAATAGAGACAACCCTCTTCAGCTCCAGGGCTGAGGGACTAGTACAACATGAAATAATGCAGAGAAGATGCTTGCAGCCATGCCAGCCCCTCCTTCAGCTACGCAGCCAAAACCAGTGTGGGGCTGAATAAACCTCACTTATTGCTGAAGCTCCAGCATGGCAGAGGACAGGAGAGACATCAGGGAGAGGGACGCTCCTGACAGATTCTCATGGGGTGATCTCCAAGGGTCCCCCAAGGACAGGCTTGGATACAGGGCCCTGGGAGACAGACAGAGGCTTCCAGCTGCATTTTTCTCACTACAAGGTCCCAACGCTATTTGAAAAATGCGAGATTTGCATTCCAGCATCCAGCGGCGGGGTCCAGCCAAGAAACCGACGACGGCACATCAGATGGATATGAACAGAGATTTCTTGGAACGCGTCGTGTAAACAGATGAACTTCCAAAAAAGGAGGACTGGGACTATTTAAATCATCTCCAGCATGACAAAATAAAAATCTGAATCCCTCACAAAACTGAAAACAACGCCCAGCCTTTCAGAGCCGCACGTTTCAGGCAGCCTTTGAGAAAAGTTACTCTCGGATGTGGTTTTACCTGAAATCAGCAAAAAGCTGGTGGGGTCCAGGTATTCTCCCGAGACAGCAGCAGGGCACCCAGGGGGAGATGCTCTCCTGCTCTCCCAGTACCCAGACCTCAGCTCCAGGTGAACACTTCTGCCAGCTCATTTCTGCTGCCACCTATTAGAAAGGACACTCTGACACTGTGAGAAAAGCAACACAAACATCCCAGGGACACAGCTGGAACTTTTAGTTAAGCTCGAGTAATTAACACTGGAGAGAAGCATCCAAATAGGACAGTATTTAGGGCTGCTCACATAGCTGCAGCTTCTATCAGGTGTTTCCAAGCCTTCCCAGGGTCTCCTCCAAAGACTCCAAAGGAAGTCCAGAAGGTCGGGGGAAAGCCCCTACACAACTCCCAGGTCAGCAGCACCTTTGCGCTCCTCCAGTCCCCAGGTCCCCCTTGCTTGACCCAGCTTTTTTCTCTAAACTTTCTTCTAAAATGGGTCCAGAGGACTTGACAAAGGCCAGCAATTGCTAAGCTGCAGCTCCAATCAAATCCAGCTATTTTCTTGTTCAGTGAAAAGCCATATTACCTGATGTGGAAAAAAATACCCACCCCTCAGGGGTGCAAATGCCTGAGGGGAGGGTGGTGCACCTCAGCACCCAGGGGTGCAGGACTGACCCCTACTTTGGCTTGATTTCTTACCCAGGCAGAGTAACAATGAGCAGGGGGGTGATGGTGGCTTTGGGAAAGTCCCAGCAATCACCACTGCACCCATAGGTCAAAACCCAAAGCCAAAACTGGGGCTACCGGGTACCACCCAACTCCAGTGCAAGGTTTTCTGTGACAGAGAAAAGCACGGCTCGTGGAGGTTCAGTTAAAGGGAAAAAAGGATGCGCAGACCTGGGGAGTAAAGGGCATTGCACGGGTCCAGGCAGCTCATGAGGAACCACACCAAAAGGCAGCCCCGCAGCAGCTCAGACGCAGCACGCTGGCTCAAGCGCCACTTTTCCCCAAGCAGGGAACACCCTGCGGTTAGTTAAGCAACTCAGCGTGCCCACATACCTGCCAGCCGTCTGCCCGCAGGCCTGCTTGGGCAAGAAATGCAGCAGACGCCCCTCACAAGCACGAACCACCCCAAACATTGCTTCGTGCCACAGAGGAGCACTGCCTGGGAAGGTCCCCCAGCCCCTGCCCGTAGCTCTGGCTGCCCCAGCCCCCCCCCGGCCGTCGCGGCCCGGCCTCGGCGCTAACGAGCTCACAAAAGGCCAATGCACACAAGCAGGCAGAATGAATGCAGACAACAGCGTGACAATTACATGCTCATCAGTTTGGCAGTTTTAAGACAAATTGCTTGGTTCATGCTATAAAAATGGAGAATAGCACTAACTGTATCTAATACCTAACTCCTGACTAGGCATGTTCCTACTATTTTTTGCTTTAATCAATACAGTTCTGCGTTAATTCAGTCTGAAATATGCCTGCTTTCTCCATTAAAAAAAAAAAAACTTGACATATTCCCCTTAGGAATATCCTTGATTTTCTTCCCTCGTTCTCTAGGCATACATTTCTGAGATGGGAGAGGATGGGGTAAAAGCACCTGCTGGAAAACAGAGGGTGCCATTGGGGAAATTTCAGTTCACTTACTCAAAAAGGACATTTCGGTTTAATTAACGTGTATCTCTGGTTTGCATGTATACACATAAATGCATCCACATAGGTAATGGATAGCTGAACACAGTTCATCCGCCTCACAAACACACCTAACAAACAAGAGGAGCCTCTGCACACTGGTACACTGCTCCCCAAAGCAGAAAAAAAGAAAATATAATGTTGAAATTTCCCCCCGCCCAATACTGGTACTCCCAAATGCTTTTCTGAAGGGCTCCCTGCCCTGCAATCACCCCAGGTAGGTTCATCATCATCACAACCCCCACCTGTCCATCACACCTGCCCTGGCAGCTCAGAAGACAGCACTGAAGCCACTTCAGAGCTCCCTGTTCTCCCCAGCAAACCCAACAAGTCCTGCTCGGCCTGGGGAAGCAGGTGCCACTGCAAAAAATTCAATAAGCATCCTCCTCTCCCACGTATGGAAACTAGGCTGCCACAGAGCTCACACTATATTCACACCTCCCCTTCTAAGTGCCACTGAAATCACCTCCTTTAAGGCCTGCCTTTCAAGGTATTCTTCCACAGCCAACGGAATCGATGTCTGCTCCCAGATTTCCAAGAGCCCAAAGGCTTTGGTTAGCTCAGCAGCCCCTGGAGGCTCTAGGGCTGCTGCACACCAGAAGCTGCTATCATCAGCTCACCCATCATCACCCCTTTGGATGGGAACAGATGCTGAGCTCAAGGAGAAGTGAAAACAAGTCCAACGAAGCCAGGGGATGTGATGCACGCGGTGCCAACAGGTTAGGAGGCGGCAGTCATAAAGTGAGAGCACCTTGACTGCTCTGCTGTAAGATCTATCTGTACACATCCCCTTACCCTCAATTCACGGCAGTGTAAATCCCAGGAAACTTATCCATCCTGGGCAACTACTGGGATAGGGCTCCCAAGCAAACAGGTATGATGATACCACCAAATGATATTATTCCCCAAGTATTTCCCCAAAGGAAATACAAGAAGGTATACATATACAGGAAGATCAATAATATATATATAACTATACGTTGTATAGCTATATATACATATCTATATTTTAAAAACATAAAACAGACATCTCTACACTTACTGTATACATAATATACAGAATTATATATTGAATTATACTGTACATACTGATAGACTTCTACTATATATATATATTTCCTGACAAAATGATTAATTGTTGCCCACAAAGCTGATAAAAGCCGGCCCAGTTTGCTCCCAAACCTGTAAAGTAAACACAAAGGGAGCACAAAATACACACAAATCAGCTGACTGAGGTTCTACCACAACATAACTGCAGTCTGTGGAACCCAGTCCAGTATCTCACCCCTGGTATTTAAACAGCAGCAAAGCTGTAAAATTTGACTGACATATATGCACCCAGGCAACATAGATAGCGAATGGCAGCTAATGGAAAAAGCTAAGGAAAACATATTTAGAGCTATTTAATAAATTTAATAACCTGACTAGGCTGCAGTAGGTGGAAGGGGAATAAGGTGGTGAAACGACTATGAAAAGAAAGTGGATATTATAGAGTTTATAATATTACTTTAAAACTTTTTGAAGTTGAAAAACTCCAGCTATCTTTTGAAATCCCATTATCTCACCTGATGATCTCACCTAGAGAAATAATTAGTTTCAAACAGTACATTATAAATAAATAAATAAATAAATACATAATTAGAATAAGAACTTGTTAAGTTTTAGCATGTAGCATGTAATGGGAACAGCAGTTTTTAAACACATAGCTCTTGGCACAAAACACCTTGAACTGAGTATTTTTAAATAGCTGCTGCAGGCTAAAGGTCAGGAAGTATTACAGGAATTCCCTGTAAACACCCATCTTCCTCCTTGGCCCCTCCATTCCAGTTAGGAATTTTGGCTTTTTTTAGTAACTATCCTGTTTGCATGACAAGAGTCAGGCTGCCAGTCCCATTACTACAATTAGTGGTCACAGTGACCACCAGATAAACATTTCCACTAGCAGCATTTTGCAGAAAGTTGTCTTTTGATGCCAAGTTTAAAAAAAAACAACACAAAAAGCACAAGCTATTGGGTACCCATAGCTTAATAGCCAGCATTCCTGGATCCAATCTCACCACCACAGATTAGCTGGCTGGAAGAGGAGCTCTTACAGCTGTTTACAAGATGTCCCAGAAGCAAGATCCATTGCTTCACCCTTTCCCTTCTGCACACCAATTGCCTTGCTGGAAAAAAGCATCCCGTGAAAGCTGTGATGCTGTCGGGCAGCGTGGTGTTTGCAGCATTACAAGGTCTTCCTTGGAGAGCTGCAACTCTGCTTACGAGTGAAAACTCCAGTGAAGTAGCCCTGGAGAGCCAGTGGCTGGGCTACCCCCAAGACCCAGCCATACCAGGGGGACTGGAAGCCACCTTCACCCCACATCCATCTCCATCCCCAGCCCCATCCTCTGTCCTGGAGCTGCAGCTGCCCCAGGCAGCCCGGGCAGGTGGAGGGATGGGAACAGCAGAGGGGGCAGCGCCTGCATCCTCAGCTCAGCAACACCAGCTGCAGCTGGAAGGTGGAGTGCTCATAAGGGGACAGGAATGGCCGCACTAGAGGAATAAAGGTCAGCAGGGAACAGAACAGCATCACCGCTGGCCGTGCCCATTGAGAGGTTCAAGATCATCCACTGCTCTGGAGTTCTCACATCCCAAACCCAGTTCCTGGCACAGCAGTTGTGCCTGCAAGGCACGGTTTTTCATGCATCTGAAAGCATCCAAAATTCTCTCTTGAACATTTAGGACAGGCATTAAGCAGGCAACTGCTTTGTACACATCAGACATTATCAGGTCTTTCACACACCTTGTTCTCTAGAAATTTTAAGTCTACTTGATAAGACATACATTGGATTATATACAGAGATCTAAACTCTTGAGCAGCCCCTAGGGAGCAGGGGAAGGTATTTGCAATTCCTCACAAAGAAGGAGGCGCAATTGAATAAGGGTGAGCAGCTTCAGCATCAACACAAGGGTGTATTTTCCCTCTGAAGTGCTCAGTTACTCTGTGCAACTCATGGCACCAATGCCAGAAGCATGGGTCACCCCCTCAAAATTACACAATAGATTCAGAAAGGAGAATTATCTTTGTTACAGACAAAGAGCCCGTGCCAGGCCAGGCCATGCGACAGGGGACACGTAGCAGGACACTAGCCAAGGGCTTGGGGCTTTCTAGGGAGAGAGCTTTGGAGCAAGGCTCCCTGCAACACAGAGCCCATGCAGGGATCCAGCATCCACCAAAAACAAGAAGGTGATTGAAGGGACAGAAGGACTGAAGGAACAGTGCTGCTCTGTTGAGGGTGCATGGGGGCCAGTGGGGTCAAACTCTTATTTCCTGTGATGTCAAAGAGCTGAGGAGTCACATACACCCAAAATACGCTCGGCATGGAGCACCCGCTGCCCTCACCCACCCCTTCTGGCATGGGACCGAATCAGGAACAGGCAAGGTGAGAACAGAGCTCCCTTCCAGCATTACAAAAGGCATGCAAGACAAACATGGTGTGCCCACCTACCTCCTTGGAGCACCAGGCACACTTGGGATGGATGAGGAGACACTCTTCACAGGACGTGGCGCTTCCACTGGTGCACAGATTGAGACCTTCAGCAAGAGAGAACAGGATAGGCTGAATGGTTGTTCCACTCTAAAACAGTGTTTAGGGGGTTCTGAGACATTCTTAATGCTAAACATACTGTAAATTCAAACAAGAGCAAATAATCTCCCAGGAGCCTAAAAGGCAGGAGAAGCTGTAAATCTTTCTTCACTGTAAGGAGGTCTTGTTTTCTTTTCCTTCCCCAAGGTAAATGAAAAGGACAGAAACTTGCTTGGGGGGGCTGAGAACCTCTAAAATATGACTGATCTGGTGATTTTTTTTCACTCTTTTTCAATGGCTCCTGGTTAATCAAAGAGTCCAGCTACTCATGTTCCTAATTAAATATTTCCACTGCTGTGGACAGAATGCAGTAACTGTTTGACCAGCCTGAAACATGGGCTGTCTAAAAGCCGCCCAGATGCTGACTTTTGAAGTCACATCTTTAGACATATCTTCTCATTTTTTCTAGTTGAATATATGGGGGAGTCTCTCCCCAAAATTTTCATATTAAAGCACTCTTGAAACATATTCATCTCCCCTTTCCACACAGGTGATTTTCACAGTGGACTCAAGTTAGAGTAAATTGCTTTTATTTTACTACGAGAGACACTTCCACAGGATATCCAGGTTAAGCCTTGCAGAGTGTTTGCACTGGGACATGTCCAAGGCACCAGGGGTGGAAGACATCGAGGGCTCTCCATGCCCATGATCCCAGCAGGGGCACCAGCCAGGCGGATGCTCTTAGCTCCTGGATTGCTGGTGCCCGGCAGCACAAGGAGTACCGAGCAGATTTCACTTACAAAATCCACCATTTGGGCTTTAAAAATGAAGTGGAACCACACAAGTGAAGGCAAAGTAGACATCAATGGTATGGGCTTTGAATGCAGCAGCTTGTTCAAGCCTGCCTGTGGCTACGAATGTGCCCTTCGATACCACTGATGGCCGAGCTCCCCCGGGTGCAGCTATTAACTTCCACTGTCAATAAATGATTAAAGAAATCTTCAACCAAGGTTTCAGCACAGAGGCTGCACACTCCAAATTAAATGCCTCAGGCTTGAACTCCCAGTCTGCTATTTTTTCCAACCCAAATGTCAATAAAAGCATTGTCAGACCTCTATTTTCAGCCAGTTGCATCTGCAGATACCAGCGCACCACGCTGCTACTGGGTGTAATCTGCAGACTCTGCAGACTTGCCAGTAGCTGCTGAAGAGCCACATAAAGTCTTCTCCTGTCCCAAGAACTTTCTGCCGTGAGAGCTTTGGAAGAAGGATTTTTGCTGTATCCTGCGTGAATATTGCACCGAGAAAGGAAAAGCAGTGGCTGCCTGGATCGCTCCTGTAAGGGGCTGGGCTGTGAGCACAGGAAGCAGTCAATCAAGCTGGACAGCTGGAGGAAAACCTAGCGTGCCCTGGCCTAACAACAAAAAGAGGATAAGTAGGTCCTGTCAGTCATTCTCAGTCATCGCAGAGGCCTGACCATGCCAGAGCCCTGCACTGACGGGTCTCTGCTGCCCACAAGGTGGTTAACTCTAACCCCAGAGAGCCAAGCCCTGCACTCTCTCTATGGCTCTCATTCAAACAGGCTCCTTGGGCTCATTCATACCAAACAAGAGCCTTCTTAAGAGTGTGTTTTGTTTTTTTTTCCCTTCTGGCTGTTACCACATACCCAGGCGTTTCATTCCTTGTTCGCATTCATAATTTATATTCCAGCTCCTGGACATTGCAAGAGCTCAAAACAGAAAGAGGTAGTATAAAGCAAAATGTAACTTGTTCAACTGAGTTAAAATTTAGACAGCAATTAACACTTGCAAACCCTACAACATGGCCCAAAGCCTCTCCTTGAGAGCTGCTGCTCTGGCAGCTGTGCACAGGGTAACCCAGCAAAAATAATGGGCTTTATACTGCAAATACTTGCATTCATACCCTGGCTACCCAGGCCTGGCTCTCCCACAGCTTCATTTGCCCATCCGCATGGAAATATTTACCTCCATTCCCGACTGCTGGATTTCTGAGAGTTTACTTAGTCACAGTAATAGCTGACTGAAAACCAAAGTCTCCTCCTTCCACTGTGTGCCATGACCAAAGCAGCCCACGCTCCTGTGGCCAGCCATGGGGTGACATTCCTCCCAGTGGCAGCTTTTGAAGTTTCCAAGTATGCTTTTCTTTCCACTCTGCAGCAACACTAAACCATTTCCAGCATTGTTGTGAAAACAGAGCTTTGTGAAGTCCTCCAATTTTAGACTGAAACCTGAGCTTTTTGAGTTGGAGTAGAAACACGCAGGATTTTCCAGATGCAAGTCTTTGCTATGCTTGATTCAGTGCAGTCTTTCCTGAATCAGGCTGAGGAAGGACCTGATGATGCTCATGCTGGTCCAGATCCTTGTAGATGCTGGGGCAAGTCACCCAGTGAGACTGGAAGGAACTCAGTCTGCTCTGTGACTGTGATACATGTAATGAAACCGCTCCTGAAAAATCATCTAGACTTCTTATAATGGGGAAAATTCCATCCAGGATTTAGCTGGGATTACTCTGGAGGTAAATAATCCACACCCCTGGATTGCTGAGCTGCACAGCCCACATACAGCCCTTCATACTGAGGATGCCACTGAATCCCAAACCCTGCACCCTATTTATTTTGCACAGTGGTATCCAGCAAGCACAAAGAACATCTCCAAAGGACATCCTTCCCTTGGACTGGGCTGCAGGAGAGCCCAAAAAAGCAGAGGAAGACAGTGTATGCCACTAGACAGTGGAGACTGGAATACATCAAACTACAGATGCAGAGCAAGATAGGAAACTCTCATGAAAGGTACTCAGCAAATTTACTCATAAAGATGCTCCAGGCAATCAGACCTCATTTTAAACCTGTTCTGCAAGAAATCCTAGTTTGGGCAGCTCCTCAAAAGGAGGTGAATGTACTGGCTTGCTTAGGGAACANAGAGTTTACTTAGTCACAGTAATAGCTGACTGAAAACCAAAGTCTCCTCCTTCCACTGTGTGCCATGACCAAAGCAGCCCACGCTCCTGTGGCCAGCCATGGGGTGACATTCCTCCCAGTGGCAGCTTTTGAAGTTTCCAAGTATGCTTTTCTTTCCACTCTGCAGCAACACTAAACCATTTCCAGCATTGTTGTGAAAACAGAGCTTTGTGAAGTCCTCCAATTTTAGACTGAAACCTGAGCTTTTTGAGTTGGAGTAGAAACACGCAGGATTTTCCAGATGCAAGTCTTTGCTGTGCTTGATTCAGTGCAGTCTTTCCTGAATCAGGCTGAGGAAGGACCTGATGATGCTCATGCTGGTCCAGATCCTTGTAGATGCTGGGGCAAGTCACCCAGTGAGACTGGAAGGAACTCAGTCTGCTCTGTGACTGTGATACATGTAATGAAACCGCTCCTGAAAAATCATCTAGACTTCTTATAATGGGGAAAATTCCATCCAGGATTTAGCTGGGATTACTCTGGAGGTAAATAATCCACACCCCTGGATTGCTGAGCTGCACAGCCCACATACAGCCCTTCATACTGATGCCACTGAATCCTAAGCCCTGCACCCTATTTATTTTGCACAGTGGTATCCAGTAAGCACAAAGAACATCTCCAAATGACATCCTTCCCTTGGACTGGGCTGCAGGAGAGCCCAAAAAAGCAGAGGAAGACAGTGTATGCCACTAGACAGTGGAGACTGGAATACATCAAACTACAGATGCAGAGCAAGATAGGAAACTCTCATGAAAGGTACTCAGCAAATTTACTCATAAAGATGCTCCAGGCAATCAGACCTCATTTTAAACCTGTTCTGCAAGAAATCCTAGTTTGGGCAGCTCTTTAAACGGAGGTGAATGTACTGGCTTGCTTAGGGAACACAGAAAAGGAAAGGAAAAAAAAAAAAGTGATGCACTTTATACAGCTAAGTGTGAAAAAAGAGCATTTTATCTGTGCTTGAGATAAGCATTCTAAGAGACTTGTCCCCAAGACGGTCTGCTGCAATACTGAACCATCAATTTCATGGACCAGACCCACAAAATAAATAAAATTAAGAAAACCTCTTCTGAGTTTTTGCAGTCATGTGCCACAGCACTCTGCAAGACAAGCCTCTTCTTAAGATTACTCATTAAAATATCGAGCACTGAGAGTAAGTATTGGAATGGTGGACTTGGGCATTTTGTGGGCACCCTTCTTATAAAAAAGTTTCCCCAAGTCCTCAGAGAAGAGAGAAACCCCATCTCCAGTCCTGCTGGAGCAGAGTTACAAACTGCACAGCAGTTCACCTGTGTGTGTGGAAACCGTGAGAGCATCCCCACGGGGGACAAGGACCTCTCTCTCTGGGTGCCAC
Source organism: Machaerirhynchus nigripectus (assembly GCA_013397975.1). Taxonomy (NCBI): domain Eukaryota; kingdom Metazoa; phylum Chordata; class Aves; order Passeriformes; family Dicruridae; genus Machaerirhynchus; species Machaerirhynchus nigripectus. The sequence continues at coordinate 1,370,319 of VZRQ01007364.1, read as the reverse complement.
GCAGACGCGGGGGGACGATACAAGGTGCGAGTGGTGAACGACACAAGGTGCGAGCGTGGAGACCGGTCACCGGCAGGGCGACAGCCTGTGTGTGGCTTTCTGCTGCTGCTCCTCATCTCATCGACTAACACACAGCGCTCAGGCAAACATCCCGGCCAAGTGCTTATCCCCGAACAGAAGTGACTGCAGCCGCTTCCATTAGGAATAAATATAGAGCGAGGTGTATAAATAGCAGTTCCGTGCTCTTTAAGGCGAAGGTGTAACACCCCGCGGATGCGGTGCGTGCCCCGCAGCGCTGCCGGACCGCGGGTCCCGCCGCCCGCACCGGGGCTC
>VZRQ01007364.1:1282890-1369509 GCA_013397975.1 Machaerirhynchus nigripectus | reverse complement strand
CCGCGCAGGGAGGCGTAGCCCCGTCCGCTGCGGGCGCGGAGCGGGACCCGCGGGCACGGCCGCCCCACGCACACGGGACACGCACCGCGGACACGCGCGGGCTGCCGCCGCAGAGGCACATGCACCCGGACAGACACCCGCAGCCAGACACGCGCGGCGTGCGCACACACACGGGCACGGGCACGCACACAGATGCACCCACAGGCACACGAAGAATGCGCGCCCGCCTCTCCCGCTCACAGCACGGCTTGCACTCATTCCCCACGGGTCAGTGCCTGCTCTTACGTGGCATTTTCCTGCTTCGGGGATTTTCTCTGTGCAAACAGACTGTGTCCATTTACTGAAGGGCTCTTTGAGCCAGGGCACCCGGGCAGCGCTGCACTCACTGCCTGACGGCTTTTTGGCACGGTCCACGCCCCCACCGCTTGGGACATCAACACTTCAGATCAAAAGGAAGCATCGAGTGTGTGATCGTATGTGGGTTGCTGGAGAGCTTTCTATATTCTTCTGCTTTTAAAATAAATCATAAATCATCCCTAGAGCTGATCATTAATTTTAAAAGCAATTTGTAGTAACGGGTAACTTACCCCTGACCTGCAGACCTTCATGACACCCTCATGTCTACTAGATCTCACCATTATATTTTGCTTAAAACTCATATGTTGTGTTGCTGTTCTCACACAGAAGTGATTAACTGTAATACCACCTGCCAAAATTTCCCCTTGCTTACATGGATTTCCAACGCTGCTTTCACAAACCTCGCTGATTTCTTCAACCTCTTCATACTCCCGGGATAAACCAGGTTTGGGTTTAAAGTGACTATTTCCTGTTTTAGGAAATACACACCTACAAAAGTTGTAACATTTTAACTGTCCCGCTGCTGCTAAATCAAACCAAGTCCTGGTGTGGCTGTAGGAGCATCACAGCCACACTGCTTGCAACCAGTGCAAAAATATCACTAAATGCCTCATCAAAACCGCTGCCATGGTAGGAGCATGGTATGTGGGACAGGCGGTAACCTACAAGCTGCCCTCGAGCTGTTGGCTGTGTGTGGGGAAAGGGACAGCATCAGCTTTCCCTGTTATCCCAAAAACACAATAATGTGCATGCTGCCACCCTTTATCAATAACAAAATCAATACTGCCCATGTTGGGCTGACCTGGAAATGCAAGATGTGGTGTGCGGAAACTTTGAAGCAGGTTGTTCCTCTGTGGAATATTTTTAATATTCCTGTAGGGAAAAAAAAAAAAAAAAGGATAGTGAAATGGAGATCCTGCACTTGCAAGAGATAAAGTACCCAATACGAGCCTTACTGCCCAGAGGAGCCTTGTGTAGACCTAGAAGTCCCTTCTTGGATCTTCTGGCCATGCCCAAGTACCCCAAGACACAACTACAACTACAAATACCCATGGATAGACTCATGTCTGAGAACTTTAAACTATTCCTGGATGTAGGAGCAGGGAGACCCTCATCCCTTGTCCCTGTGTCCTGCCATGCTGCCCTGGGAGCACTGGGTGAAGGAGCAGATGCACAGGGGCAAGTGGTGAATGAGCAAGGGGGAAAAAGGAAAAGCAGGGACATGGGGTAAAGAAACTACTGGGAGGGAAGGAAACCACCTTCTGAGACTCAACTGTGGCATCTCAAGGAGCAGGGAAGAGGGCTTGAGGAAGTGGCTAGTACTTCCAGAAGGAATGTACTGCAGCGGGACAGGTCTCCCCAGTCACCAGTTATATTTAGCTGAGCTCAGCTGAGGCCGAGCTCTTGCTTTCTGCAGGCGCTGGGCACCAGCACAAGCACCTGGTGCCCGCCTTACCCAGGCTGTCCTCATCCCACAGCCCCCATGAAAGACCCCCATGAGAAGGGGGAAGGTCAGGAGCTGCTACTATGCATTTTCTGAGCATTAAGATGTTGTCAGTGCTCAACATCTGCTATCAGTCATCATGTTTTTCAAGCCAAACCCTTTTGAGGTCCTGCAGAGTCACAGGCAGTTTATCTTATCCCAGTGTAACACCACAGACCAACAGAGCACAGTGTGGTGTGTACAGGAAAAGACCCCTGGAGCTGCAGGGCAGGAAGTTCTGTGGCTTCCCTGATGAGAAGAGTGTTAATACCTTCTCTGAAGCCGGTGCTGTTCTCTTGCCCCACATGCAGCAGCAAAAGGATGTGATTGCACAAATGGCCAAATGAGCAGCTGTAACATCAAAAGGGGGAATTTGTGGTGGTTGAACATGAGGTGGGCAGCTCAGCCCCAGAGCAAGCAAGAAGTCCCTGAGGCTGGCCATGGACCAAGAAATGAGGCATGAGCAGTGGTAATATGAGGCCTGAAATTACCTGGATAAAGGTGTTGGTATAAATCCTTCCTGCTTGCTGTGACAAGGGTGCTGGGCTAATGTATTCTGGCTGTTTTTCTGGAGTCAGGGATGGGGTGGCAGTAGATGGCCCAAAAAAAGATTGCCTTCATGTATGAAACCAGATAACCCCTTGATCTTCCTCCTGGGATTCCCTTGTTCTGAATAAGTGATTGAGAATAAAGCTTTTAGTGCCCATGTCTTAACAAGATTATTATATACTCAGTAGAAGATGAGTTTGAGGCAGCATCAAGATTTTGGGATGAGAACTGAAAAAAGGTCTTTGTCTCCTGGGGATCATGACAGGATGACCTACAACAAAGTCTCCCTTGATCTCCAGGAACAGCCATCACCACTGCCTGGGTCTTTTCTCTCTTTACCATCATGTCTCCTGTCTACAAAATGCCATTCTTGAGGATCGGATAGTCCATGAGACTGAGATCTCTCAGGTTCCTTCAAGTATGTAGGTGCCACAGAGGCCCTTGGACCTGGGTTTTCAATATCATTGCACAGTGCTGCTGTAACAGAGAGAGGAAAATCCCTGTCTGGAAAGGCCTGACCTTTACGTTCACTTTCTTATCACTTATGCTGTAACCTGTGGTTAAAGTAGGACATAAACCCAGGGTATGTGACACGGGCATGGATTTGAAAGTGATGTAATTATAAGTTGGTTCTTTGGCTCTTTTATCATCAGTTAAAACAAATTAAATCCTTTATCTGAGATACTCTGGGTGTTCTACAGATAGGTTTTCATTGTCGTATCTTTCTTGGGGCAGAAAGGGTGGATGAAAGCATCTGAGTCACATCTAGATGTCTGCCATGGCACTGAAGAGGTTCTGGATTTTCAGTGGTGACTCCTTCGTCTCTCTGCACTAGTCTGAGCCACTCCCAGGCTCTTGCATAAAGCCACAGCTTGTTTCGAGGTGAAGCTCCACCTCTGCCTTAGTGTTTCACAAAGTATTGCCACTCTGCAGCAACAAAATCCAGGGACATCTCTGACTTTCTCCTCTTTCTACACTCTGTGGCATAAGTTTAGGTTTGCTACTGCCTAGGAGCTCCAGCTGGAAGAAACATCATCTGTCTGGATGTAACTCATTACAGCCACATTATTGGGTATAGCTTGTTCAACCACCATATTTGCAGTAAAGTTTAGGATCCCAGGCACAGCTCTCTAGTGTGCAAGAAAGACCAGCTAAGACATCTAAGATTACCTGTTTCCAGAAGTCAGATGGTTGGAGGAGGAATCCAGGTGCAGCCCAGTCCCACTGGGGCACCACTGATACATGGCAGGTCCTGAACATCCCTCAGTCCTTTGGTCCAAGCAACACTCCATACAACAAAGGATGGCCAAACTGGAATTCAGATGGTGAAAAAGCTGGGCTGATTTATGGTTTTAATAAAAAGGAGTTTTAGGACAGCTGGGGTCAAACTGGGTGTAGGATCAGGGATGTGAAATAAAAAGCAAACTCATCTGAACCTTGGAAACCTCCACCGTGTTACAAACAGTTCTTCTATTAGGAAAACACTTCATTTTCCTTTCCAGGCCCTCACTGTGCTGTTTGCTGGTTCCTCCTGGCTGTGCCACGATGGGAAATAGGGGGGAACAGAGGCACAAGCTATGGGCACTGTGCAGCTTTGCCATCCCCACGCTGCCTCCTCCCAAAAGTGAGCCCACAGACCAGGCTGCTGGGGTTTTCACTGCCATGGAAAAAGTTTGTCTCCGGCTTTTTCCAAGGAAGCTATTAAAAAAATACAATTCACACAAAATCCTTGTTAGTAATAGGCAACTACGACATGCCAAAAATTACAATCATAAATTTAATCCTACTTCTATTCTCTGGCTAAAGATGCAGCACATGTTGCTGCTGCCTGCTATAAAAATAGATATTTTTACCATCTAAGGACCAGCCTCTGTTCTCAGATACTCAAGAGCAACACTACTCCCAAACAACTCCTGACCTCCTGAGGAGCAGCAGTGCAACACTTCTGGGAAGCAGAGAACGGCACCTAAAGTAGTTTTGCCAAGTTTTGACCCTCTAATAGATGAAAAAAAGGCAGAGATCTGAATAAATCTCTGAGCTAGTCCATGCCTGAAGCTGCTGGGCTGGAAAGTGAGGAGGGTACGAGGGGGAGACTTTCCTCATGCCTCTGTAGTACATAAAATTGAGACAGGGCCAAGTTTTGGTGCCCTTACAGCCCCTGGAGCAGGCTCGGATGCACTTGGCTGCCTGAGGAGCTATTTTCAGGAGGGGCTCACTGATGTGCTGGACTGAAAAGGGTGATGGATATCTTCATCATAGCCGTGAACCACCCCAAAAAATGTGCCCCAATCCCCAGAGTTGAGTAGTGCGCCGTCAGAGGGGTGGGCATGGGGATGCACAAGGCTGGGACACAGGAGAGGGTTAAAAATTAGCAGCTCCATGGAAACCTGCCTGTGTATCTGTTAATGGTTAGCCCCAAGAAAAGCGTGCTCATGGAAAGGTTTTGCCTTTGGAGTGCCTTATCCAACTGCAAAGAGCCAGCTCCATCTTGTGGCCAGGGGCTCTGCCCGGTGGCACAGAGGAGGGAGCGGGAGGAGGGTTTGACAGCCCGAAGGTCCGTCCCACCACCCTGCACGGCGTGTTGAGAAATATTCTGTCTTCCTGCACATCTTGCCTCAGGTGAACTGGTCCCACTCTGGTTAGCACTCCGGGAGCGCCACAAAAGCCGGGAGTAAATGCTGGATACATCTAGCAGAGGGTTTCTTATAACTGGAGAGCCCAAAGAGATTCCCTTTGTGTGCCTGCATGTAGGGGAAGCATCATTAAATATGATTTAGGATGTCAGCAGGTAGAGCCAGCTAGGCTTGGCTCCACTCAGATCTCTGGCAAAACTCCCACTGAATGGAGTAAAATCTCCAGTTCTGAGCACCTGGGGAAGCAGAGTGCTCTGGAGGTACAAACGTGTTTCCAAGGAATTCACCTGGATCTGTGCAGTTTGGACCTCACAATGCCCTGTGAAGCTTTTTCAAATCACAGCTGACAGCTGGCTATTTAATCACTGTCTGAGATAAATCACTGGACTCTGGTTTTTTGCTTATTTTTCTGGCAAGTGGGTTTTGCCCAGCATGAGCTTGCTGCAGAATCTCTTCACACCAATCTTGGAAGGACAAAACAGTTGAGAAATGCTAAAGAGTCTACAAGGAAAGACCTTGCTTTGAAAAGAATAATAATGTACTGTTACACATGTGCAACACAAGCCCTGTTTCATTTATAGGAATGATATACAGGCCCAGGTCCACAATTCCTCCCTAGAGACCCCTATTCCCATTAATGTCAGTACAAGTTAGGCACTGAAATACCTGCCTGGACTTGACCCCTGTTTCTCACCAATTTAAACATTCCTCTGCTTGAGAGGGGATTAGGAACCTTAGCACTATAATGACCTCTTGAATTCATTGACTGTTCCAGATAGAAACATTTCTTCTTTTAACTTCTGGCTGATTTACCCTATAAAAGATCTCTATGGATAAAAAAACGTGAGAGAAAGCCTTTTTTTTCCCCCAAAGTCTCATTTATGCAGCAGAGTTTCTTTCCCCAGCTACATCCAGACATCTCTGACTAAAGGAGAGGCAGAGATTCCCTAATGTTTAACCAGGTTCATGTCTTTTAGCATGGGACAGGCAGCAGTGCCACCAGGGAGGGTCAGGGGGAGCTCTCTCAGGAGGGCTGGGGGCTTTCCTTGCCCTTCCACCCACCAAGATGTGATAGATGTTACTCTGGGAAAATGTTAATATCACCTTTGAAAACTGGCTGCCAAACAACGACCAAACTGGGAATCCAGCTGGGACAAATGGCCCTCAGAGTGCTACCAGGCAAAAAAAAGAACAGCCAAAAAAAAAAATAAAAAGAAGAAAATGCTTGGTTGCCATAGATGCCCGCCAAAAGCAATGCTGGGTCCCTCCACAGCCCTCTCTGGGGTCCCAAACAACATTTTTTATTCTTCTCAGTGCTCTATTTTCCTTTTTCCACTTTATCTGACCCTGCAAGTCTCCCAGTTCCCTGAGGAAATCTCTGCAGTGTTTGGGCCACCACCTGGGCAGATGCTTCCTCTCTGCTCCCCTTGATGTCCCCCACCTTACTGAGCGCTCTGGGGGACACTGCCTGGGGCTTGGAGGCAGTGTCCAGGGAATTGGGAACAGTGAGAAGCAGGTGAGGCATAGCTCCTTTATGAGATGTTTTGCTTCCACCAGGAGAGGGAGAGTGGGAGCTGTTGGTCTCGGTTTGCTTCTCCCGGAGAGGAGAGGAATAGACTTTGCTCTCCAGAGATTGCTCTTTGGAGCCTGTGTGTGAAAGGCAGCACCTTCCAGACTCAAAAGCAAGAAGCATTTTGCATTTTTTAAGTTATCCGCTTGTGAAATTCCCCCTTTGTTTCTTTCATGAGGCTGTTTTTACAGAAACAGCAGAGCCCCACGTACAGCACCTTACCCTGCCTCTGTTCTGTGAGCATCCTGGGCATAATTAGGGCATACAAGACCCACTATGGACACATGCCACAGCCATCAGCTGCCAGCCTGTGCTGCCGTTGAATAAAGCAGGTCAATGCGTTCAGAAGCTGAGAAATATCCCTCTGGATGCCCATCCAGCCCCAGGCTCTGCTCCAGAGAGTGCAACAGGACAGACTGTCTTGGGGCCCCAGCTTCTTCTACAGCCCCTTCCTCCAGCATCCCCACTTTCTCATCCTTTTGTTAGGGGCTACAACTCTCCAGGATGCATTTGCATCCTTAAATTTGCCTAATCTCTTTTTGAACCGGCAGATACAGCATCCACAGCATCCTGTGACAGCATGTTCACCAACTGTGCCTGTAGGGTTTTTCCTGTCTGCTTTAAGCCGACCTTCTTTAGCACTCTGTACCCCCAGACTCCGGTGGGTGTTTGGCTGCCACCCTGAGTCAAAGGCTTTGGAAACCCATCAGTGATGGCTCAGTGCACCTCAGCGAGTCTGCAGTGATGTGCTGACTGTGCCTGGGAGCACAGCTGGGTACCACAGCCCCCCACACCTGCACCACTGGGCTGTGCTGCTCCTTTGGGTCCCTAGGACCAGGGCCTGGGCCTGGTCACTCGTTAACAGCCACTTTTTCTATTTGACCTCATCCCTCCTTTTACCTCAGTGAAAGTTACTTCACTTGTTGTGCCTTTACTCCTGTTAGCTCTTTACTCTGTGTTGCCTTTCTCCTTCCAATTGCTCTGGCTCTTGCAGCTGATCCACTGCAGACTGGCAGACAGGGGAAGCTCCCCAACAGCTTCAGCTGTAAAAGCAGCCACTAAGTTATCACTGACTTTCTCTGATACACCATCGTCCCCATCTGCCACTTTTGTACCCTTGTTGTCAGCATTTCCACTGATTTCCTAGCTGCCTTTGTGGCTTTGGTATATTTAAAGAGCCTTTTATCAGCAGCTAGAGCATCCTTGGCAAGGCAATTTACAGATTCTTATTTTTAGCCCTGTTTCTTTCCTGTTTAATTGTGACCTGACATGTTTTATGGGTTTCTTTGGGCTTTTAGTGTTGGGTTTGGGGATTTTTTTGACAAGTTGCTGTAAAAATCGGTGTTTCCAACTCACACCCCAAAACCTGGGAGAGGTCAATTTAATCCTGCTAGGAACCCTTAGTAAGCAAAGCTACTCCACCCTCCCTGCCAAACACCAGACACATGGCTTTGAAACAGAGAGCATTACTGAGCTAAAACGAAAAGGCCAAAGGATGGGAAATTTGGATAAAATAGCAATTGATGACTTTGCAGTTGCCAAACTTGACAAATGACATTCCTCCTCTCACAGGAGTGACAGATGAGGCAGTGCTGGGCTTGCCTTTCTGTAGATTGTGGGTTATTGAACCACAAATTACCAGCAGGATCCTCTGTCTTTGGGTTGTACCAAGGTCCAGTCACCCTCCTGAGCCTGGGATAAAGCTGGGGTGGTCTCCCTGAAGCCAGCTAGGAACCAAGCCTGTCATGTTCACCAGGACACCTGCCTGAAACCCTTCATCCCTCACCTGAGTCTCCCTAAATGCTCTCCATACCAGGGGTTTCTGCTGGGAAGCCATTCCTACTGAGGAGGTGAGCACTTCCTTCCAGAGGAGAGTCTCCTTTTCCCTTACCCCTGTCCCTCCTGCTGGAAGTAGTGCTGTCATTCACCTTGAAAACAGCCAGCCACCAAACTCAAGGTACACAAGAAGTGAAAAGCCAAGCCCCTTGGTCTGCAGTGGTGTCTTACCTTCGTTGTTCCTTTTTTCTTGTTTATGCCTCCAGCTTGGCACATCACACGCAGGACCTATGTGAAAACAGTCTACTAAAGGAAACAAGGGGGGAACTTCCTCCAGCAGGCAACCAGAAAAAATGCAAAGTGCTTCCTGCTTTCAGGCCTGAAAGGTTCTGCTTTCATGTGCAAGTTCAGATGCTGGGCTTTGCTGGGGAATGTGTGGATGCAGAGGTTTAGGACTCAGTTTTGAGGCTGGTTTCAGGTGTAAGCAGTGCTAACAGCAGCAGGCCTGATCGCCCCACCCATTCTTACCCTGACATCTCACTACATTCCTGGGGTGCAGCTCCTCTAAGGCAGCTGCCCAGACCCAGGTTCTTACCCCACTGCCATCCCCAGCACCTACTGTGCCCTTCTCCTCCCACCCCACATTGCTTGAATGTGCTTGGATGTATCCTAATGAATGTAGAATGGCGTATGACTGAAGCTATCCCAATATTCCCAAGCAAGTATGCGTTATAACCAGGCAAACCTCTGTCCCAGTTCCTTTAGCACTGCTTAGCACACCCTGTGCAGACAGGCCAAGCAATTACACTCTCCAGAGCGGCTTTTGGTCTAGGATAAAAGTAGGTGGCAGTCTTGAGTGGCAGCATCTTCCCACCTCCTCTGCGGGTCATGTGCCAGCAGGACACTCTGCTTCTCAAGGACACGCTGCACCTCAAGGGAGAAGATGGATGGGAAAACCCAGGATGCAAAAGGAGTTGTGGCAGATCCCTGGAGCCTCTCAGCCTGCCTGCAGGCATGTCCACCCTCACACTGACAGTGAGGATCCAACTCAGCTGTCTTTCCTATGCTTACTTCGATTTTGAAGGATGGGCAGCTGAAACAAAGCATGAGTCAAGAGACAGGAGTCATAAAACACGATAAAGAGCTATTTTCCATGATCACATTTCCCAGAAGAGTCACACATTGCTAATAGGCAAACAGAAGTTAAATATCTGGGAGTTTGCCCTTTCGGTACAGAATTCCAGTCCAGATAAAAGAACTGTAGCAACCTTTGAAATGCTAAAAAGGAGCAGGCTCACAGTGGTATCTGATAGCCCCTCCCCAGCACGGGCTAAGTGACAACTGGTTGCAGTTGCAGAAATTAGCTTTGAATTAGAGCAATGAAAATTCCTCTGCAGTTAAATAATGCAAACACCTGACTATTTTTGCTGCTTTTATTACCAGTGATAGCACATGTTGGGATATCACATCCTCAATAAAGTTTTACTGCATTAAAGTTTCATTTCTCGTTCAGCCTTCAGCTGTATTTCCAACCTCTATTGCTTTGCAAAAGAATAGGAGATAACACTTAAAAGCCTTTCCACAGGCCTCTGTAGCAGGTTACTCTTTCCTTGTATTTTATGCATGGAGCCAGACAATTCACCTCAGGGAAAGACCACGATGACCATTCCAGTGGGCTGTTACTGTTGATATAGAAAACCTTTTCATTCAGCTCCATGTAACCCCAAGTTTCAGTCTGCCATACAAAGATAGGGAGGAGGAGGTATCCAAACAAAAGCAGCCAGCTGAATGAAGCTGAGCTTCATGACTTTTGGCCAGTTTCTGCCTTTATCCCATCCATTTTCCAGTGTCTTACCCTGTGCAGACTTCCCCGGATGGAGTCTGCATGGGTTAAACAGAGTGCTGCAGACAGAAGAATCTTTTCCTGCTGCTGGAAAGTCAGAGAAAAGGGGGAAAGGAAGGACTGAGCAGAAGGATTAGAAGCTTTGAGCACCTCCCTCACCCAGGCTGTTCTGCAGACACACAGGGCTCAAAGAAAAATAAGGGGGCAGCAGGCATGATGGGCCACACATTAAATTGTGAGGGGGGGCAGCTCATCCAGTTTGCAGGGCTTTTCTAGCTGGAGGAAGAATGGGTCTCTCTGCCTCTCGTGATAAGTGCAGCCACCGTGCCTTGCTTTGCCCCTCACGGGTGAGTACTCTCAGAGGAAAAGTCAAGAAAAGAAGACCAAATCCTTCCCCATCCTTTGAACAAGGCATCATGACCGGTTAAATGCAGCTAGCCCTGCTCCCATGGAGCCACGCTGAGCATGCTGAGAAGCACACAGATGGTGGGGTTGGCTGAGGCCACCAGAACCTGGTCTCTTACAGACCCTGCCAATGGCAGACGCTGTGCAGCCAGGTGACAGCAGTAACGGGGACAGGAGTGAACCAGAAGGAAGAAACAGTGAAACCTCAGAAAAACAACAGAGAGAAAATGGCACCTTTTCTCACCAAGCTGCTTCTGAGAAAGCAGGGTCTACCTTCTTTTGCTACAGAAACCAAATGAGAAACATCAGGACTGTTTAGTTCCCAGATTTCAGTCACTTAACTGGCAAGTGGGAGCTGGTTTTGGTCATGGAGAGCACTGGAAACAAGCATCTGCACGGACATCCTGGTGCCCTCTGCCACCACATAGAGTTCTCTACCACTGACCCCCCAACTTGTCATTGAAGCTGAAAGACACTTCTTTCTCCATCTGGGCCATTAACAGCTGCCATCAGACAGAGCAGCTTGTCCAGCATTTTCAAAGGAAACCCAGCCGGACTGACGACCCAGTTCCTACCAAAAGCAACCACTGAATACTGGTGCCAGTCTCACAACAGTAAACATTTTAGCTTCATTAATACTTAATAACATTTCTGAACTTCCGAGTGAAAGCTGGATGCTGATGTAACTAGTCTGTGCACACTCGTGTCTAAACTCCGCACAATTTTTAACATAAAATAGTCTCTTGAGTTTTAAAAAAACCCACTTAAATCACTGGGAGGAACATAAGAAAGCCTTGGTACTGAGAAAAAATAATGTTTAATAGGAAAACTTAATCTGCTTATATAAAAACGAAACCACAATATACAACAGAATTAAATGATGCTGTAAATGATTGTAACCTATAAATATATGTACATATGTGTGCATGTAAATATTGTATGTAAGTATAATGTTAATTCCAGTCAACAGATAATGCACACTCAGTAAAATACAGTAAAATGTAAATTCTTTTACAGACAGATTTATTGACTGTATGTAAGAAATTTTAAAAACCCCAAACACCAAGCTTATGATCATTGAAACAAAGACTGCAAGAGAAAAAAAAATGCTAACAATTTCCACAGGAGCTAAAAATGTATAATCAATGCAGTTTTGCAAGATGAAGAAGAATAGTGTTTGTTAGAAGATGTTGTATCTTGCCGTTGTATTGGGAAGGAAGGCTGTGGAAAAGGTCAGACAAGTGCCATTGTCTCACACAACACATGTCAGCAGAGATGTGAACAGAATGCTTTCTGATGGGAAATATTCAGGGGTTGAGGAGGGTGAAGAAAACTGTATTTGATACAGTAAAGTGAAACAAGTCAGGTTTTCATGAAAAACGGTGTTCATCTGCCCAAAGCCATGGTTCAAATTGAGTGAGCACAAATTCAAGCGAAGTTCTGGTTGCTGACATTTTTCAGCATCACACATATTGCCTGGACCATCTTCCAGAAGAACTGAAAACCAGCAGGGTTAAAATCCTGTTATCTTGTCTGCACTTGCTCTCTTGCCAATGTACTGGCCTTGTTGAAGAAGTCTCATGTTTATTGGAGCACATTAGTTCTTTTAAAAGAAGTCTTCTTCTCCCTACTCTCTTACATTTTTCCCTTATTTCAAAGTTGTCCATGATCTCTTTCAAGCAGGAGTCTTCCTCTAGAAAATCTTGAGAGAATCTGGGGTTAGGGATGTTGTTGTCTCTTCTGCTGAAGTAACTGCATTGGTGAGAGGCTGTGAAACTCTTTGCTCTGACCCAGTGTTGTGGTGGTTGTCCATCCTTCTACTGCTCTGGTCTCTCAGTATCTGCTCTGCATCCTAAAGCCCTTAGGCTCCCGTGATATTTCGTACTACAGAGAATTTTTAGACAAGAAAAGAAGAGAAATAAGGGTCACAAGGATCATCAAGTCCAACACTTGCATGAATGGCCCATACAGGGATTGATCCCACAACCTTGGTGTTACTAACCCAACCTGAGCTAAGCCTCTGCTTCCTCCACAGCTCCCTTGCAGAATTCAAGGATAAAACAGGCATTTTTTATTTTTAGAACATGCCTTCCAGGTAATGTCACACCTCTGCTGACCAGGCTGCCTGGGGCTACAGCAGTGCAAAAGATGTTCTAGATTATTCATGGCACTTCACACCTTTCCCCTCTGCAATGCTGCAGCAGCTCAGAGGCTCTTGCTGTGCAGGAGGCAGCAGCACCAGCTGGGAGGACACAACCCCCTGGGCATCTGTCCCAGCTCAAACTGACTCTGAATCTTGCATGAGGCTGCAGCTGGGAGGTGCCAGTGCAGCACCTGTTGACTCTACAGCAGCCTAACATAGGCTCGGGTAGTAGCAGCCTGTGATGCTTGCAGGCACACCTGTGCTGGGGGCTGAGTTTGGTCAGTGCAGGCAATTATCCTCGGACACAGCAGACCACTGGGCAGCCAAGCTCTTTCTTTGACCCTTGCTTTTCACATATCCCTCCTGTGGCTCAAGGATGACTACTGGGGCTTTAGAGAGGACTTTATGAGTGCTGATCTCTGTATTGAGGAAAATTTCTGTATTAAGACAATTTTTTTCAGCTGCAGCTACAGTTGTTTGGGTGCCTTTATAGCACTTTGGCCTTCTAGACCAAGGGAGGATGTACAGAGCAGAGCTTAGGTTCCAACAATGTCTGTAGCCCACAGTGCCACAATTCAGGAATTCCATTCCCACAGGACTATGTGGAACACTTACCAAATCATCATAATCCCTCTCCGGAAAACGATCTCTATTTGTGGAACGCATCTCATAGGGGTTGTTTGACTGATATCCTGGGTTTGCATGGCCAGAAGTGCTCTGGACCCTGGGGAACATGCTTGGTCTATCATCAAAGCTATTCATGTCGGAATATTCTGGCTTTATCAGGTTCCTCTTCTCTGGATTTCGTCTGTGGTTTGCTCTTCAGAGGAAATGAAAGAACAAAGGAGATTTTTAAAATCCATTTAGTGTCCCTTACTTATTAAGTCCAACATATTGATTTGTCCACTCCCACCTTATTTTGGATTCTCAGTCCCATTCTGAAGCATGCAACAGATTTTTATAGCTGATCTACAGCAAAACCCTTTTTATGAGCACACAGCAATGCAGTTTCTATTCAACTGTAAGAAATATTCTTACCTGACTGAAATAATAATGACTGCTATCACTAAACTCAGGATAGTGGCTCCAAGCACTGTGCCCACTATTATAAGGATGAGTTCACTATCTGGGGGGGAAAGAACAGCAGACAAGAAATGTGTCAGTTGATCAATTGAAAATTCACAGTGAATATTGAAAAACAAGGGGAAGGAAGGGAAGAAGGGAGGAATTTATTCCCAGGCTCCTGGTGCTTACAACTTTTTGTGGACACAGAAAGATGCAAATGTAGGATCTGCATTAAAGACCATCTCTTCTGGATGGCTATTTTGACCCCAGCTCTCGTTCCTAATGCCATGCACTGAATGGTTTTACACATAGTTATAGGTGAGGGACAGGAACAACTGGAAGGGTTTGTTTAAGCTGATATTGATGCTAAATTATGTAGTTAGATGTCAAATAGACTCTTCCTATGCCCTAGGTGCATAAGGCAATGGAGAAATTTCACTTTTTTTCCCCTAACGTTTTCCTTCAATAAATGCAGGGTGGTGGCACCCCTAAAGGCTACTACTTTTTTGTTCTCTCAGACAGATTAAGCACTACCAGGTATTTTTCAACACCATAATTAAAAATCAGAAATTCTTGTACTTACTGTCATTGCATTCCTCCCCAGAGTAGCCCACTGGACAACTACAGGAGAGAAAAAAGAAAAAGGGGAAAGAAGGAAAAGATGATCTTTAGGGTCCCTTTTAAACCAAACCATTCTATGATTCTATGATCACAAAACAATATTATATTTCCCCATTTTATCAGCAATTTCTCCACAAAGTGTGTTCATTTCAGGTTTCCTCTTTATTCCTATCTTAATATTGAATTATTTACTTCTGTTAGAGTGAAACAATCTGAGATTTTCAGAGTGATTGGTGATCTCAGCACTCAAAGTTTCAGATTCCCAGTCTGAAAAATGTTAAAAGGACCTAATTTTTCTAAAGAACTAAACTCTGCACCTCTGAGCCACTTGGAATTGCCATGCAATGTCTTTAACAAAAGCCTCAGTATAAGGTCTGTAAGGACTGGCAATTTTTTACCTATCTCCCACAGTAGTTCCTTATATTTAAAATACATCAAATTCATGGTAAGAAATGTTCAAATTGCAGCAAAAATAACTACAAAAAGAGCTGAATTAATGGATGTGGGGAGTGAGTCTCTCTGCTTATCCACCAGAGTGGAGCACAACCAGTCACTCATTTGGCTTCACCAGCAAACACCACTGTTCTGTTCTCATCCTGAGCTGACAGAACTATCCTCAGAGAGAAAACCAGAAGGGAATAACATAGGTCTGAAAGTTGTCAGGAAACAGTCCCCACTGATACCAGTGGAAGCATTCCAGGGACTGGAGGCACGTCTTGCTCTGGTGCCTGTTGCTTACTAAACACTTCAGCACAGCAGCTCCCAGGGCTCAGCCACTCCGCAGGAGTAGTTTGTGTTTATGTGGTGAAGTACTTTATCCTCTTCACTGACTCACAGGTGGCCTTGGCTCTCCTTGACTTTCCTCTGAGGTGTTATGAGTGCCCACAAAAGACTAATGCCAAGGAGTAAAAATGCCACGACTTGTGACACCACAGGAGTTTGTCCACCTGCTAGCCCCCTTGGGCACCTCTCTGATTCACGTAGCTGCAGCCTGTTCTTCTGGATTGCAGCTGACCCTATGATAGATGTTCTTCCCCCCTACCTGTGCCTACAACACAGGAATGCAATAAAAACCTGAGTACTCACGCCACACAGTTTCCATCCTCCTTTTTGAAGTTAATCATACATTTGCATACTGGACCGTTTTTTTCTTTTACGCAGTACTTGTGTGCCTCTGCGGAACAGTTTGCACTGCAGGCTGTATTTTCAGGGAGAAAAACATGAGTGAATTGCAGATCGAAGATTATTTTATTGCTCTGGAAACACACACACCCCTTTCTTGTGCTTTAAAGCATCAGAATGGCTTTTTTAGGACTGTGCATATGCAAAACAAAAACTGAAATATAAGATCACATAATTAGAAGTAAACAGGCTGTGCTTAAAATCGTCCAGCTTCATCAAAAATTAAATCTGGCTAGGCTGCATCTTACATAGGCAAACAATGGCCTGCAGTTTGATCTCACACCAGATGATTTGTATGGCAAACTG
Organism: Machaerirhynchus nigripectus; assembly: GCA_013397975.1. Taxonomy (NCBI): domain Eukaryota; kingdom Metazoa; phylum Chordata; class Aves; order Passeriformes; family Dicruridae; genus Machaerirhynchus; species Machaerirhynchus nigripectus. Next base: position 1,353,576 of record VZRQ01007364.1, on the reverse strand, counting down.
TATCAGTTTTAGACAGGCATGGGGTCACATCTCACTGGGATTTATTGTAGCCAGCTTTCATAACTTTATCATGGATTTTTAAATTATTTGTTGTTTTTCTTAAAATCTTATACCTTAGACATCTTTTTTTCTTTCTGTAGTGTGAAAATTTTAGTCTTCATAAGAAGAAAATAAAGTATTTAGAAGAAAATTAGGTACATCACAGGGCTTTGGAGGGTGGCTAAAAATATAAACAGAGCACTCACTAAAAGACTTAGAACAAGAAAGTAAATAAAACCCCAACAACTAACAGTTCCCAAAAATGTCAGAAATCATTCTTCTCACAAAAACCTGTCTAAATCCAGGTAATGCAAACCTAGAATTTTAAGTAAGGAACGGAGGCTTAACAGGTCATTGAAGTGCATCATGAGACTTCCAGTTCTGTCAGCTGCCTTCAAGTAATATGTAGAATTTATTCCCAAAATACATCCTAGCAGAGAAGGCTGTGAGGATAGGATTCAATTTGTTCCATCCTTTACCTGTTTAGGTTTCAGTTCTTGCCAGGAATCTAACAATGCGCTTAAGGACTTGCCTACTCACTGGTTTCAGTGATGATTTTATCAAGTTTTAGTAATTTTTTCTGCTGGAATAAAATTATAGATTTGTTCAAAGTGAAACGTGAGGATGTGTTTCTATGGCTTTCTTCACAGGATGCACACTCCCTGATTTTTAGAGGTCATCACGTTTGCCCAGCACCCTTCTCAAAAAGGGACTGAGAGAGGGAATAAGCAGGTCAGCCTTTCAGGGATGGACAAAGCAGCGAGGTTCTTACCTGAACAAGAACGATCATCCCATTCTGTCTTTTCTAAATCAGTTTTGCATTTGCATTCTGGAAACATGACCTCTTGACACTCTGTGGTTTGAGGATCACACTGATAAATATCACAATATTTTGCCGCTTTAAAAGAGAAACAGGGAGCAAACTTGAATACCCTTTCATGGAAAGCAGTGCAGTTGCCCAGTGAATCATAAACAAATTATTTAGTAATTCTAAATAGAAAAAAATTGTAAGTTCTCCTCTTGGGACATCAATATTGCAGACTTTTGCACCAGCCCTTTTTTTCCCCCTTGCTGTTTACCAGTTAATGTCCTGTTTCCATCACATTTTCTGACCTTGTTTCTCAGCTTCCTACAACTGCCTCCAAACCTTCCTGGCTGCAGTCTATGAAAAGGGATATTCTGCCCATAAGTTCATATTCTGAACACTGACTTTCTGACTCACCTTAAAAAAATAAAAAAACAACCCTACAGAGAAAACTATAGAGAAAGAGGAAACTATTCTCTCAGTGTTTTCCACAACTGAACTGTGAGACGCAGATCCCATACAGCTCTAGAGAGATATAAACATTTATGGGCATGCAGCTCGTTTCATGAGTAGCATTAGTATTCTGCTTGCCCAATGTGTTGATCTTTAGATCCATGTCCTTGTGGTGGGAATGGTTTAAAGACCTCAGCGCATGGCATGCTGTAGAGGCATGTGACTGCACTGGTGCCTTGGGAGCTCTCAGAGGTTTTCTATTTCCTCCTGGTGCTTAGGACCAGCACACAGGAAATATCATGGCTGAGGCGGATACAGTCACCTTCAGAGACCAAACTCAGGCTTTAAGCCATGAAATGGACTCTTAATTATTAGCTATGCCTTTTGAGAAAGCTGATTTCAAAATAGGAACTTATATTAAAAGAAGTTTTTAAAAAGAGAAAAAAATATCCTTATTTTAATTAGAAAAATCTTTCTCCCAGTATTACACTTACAGTAATGCAAGACTTTACTGGTTTATACCAATGAATCACTTAGGTCAGTAGCTAATCAGTGAGGCCTCATTTCAATTACCATGGCTTATTATGGGAGAAGTCTAAAGAGAGTTTCATCCTATTTTGCCAGTAAAACACTGGCTTATTCTCAGAAGCACAATATATGTCTGTATATATTTTAGCCTGATTTTTCCCACTACTTAACAATCAGCAAGTTAAAACTGCCATGTCATTGCTTACCAGGGACTAAATATTTTCCTTTTCTTCTTTACACAGGAAGTAGAAAGCCTTAATAAGACAAAAGAACCTAGCACTGAATGGTTAAATCTTCAAAATTGCCAAGATTGGACATTCAGCTCCTTAAAATCAGCAAGGCTTATGATTTGATGGGCTTCTATGCCCACAGAAATCTTCCAACCAGGTTATAAGAACTTCTGTTTCTGTTGATTCATTGCTTCCCTAGTAAGGAGTTACATACCTTCATAAGAATAGACATAGGATGGATTTTCTTCATTACTTATTGCAAGTTGTACTGCAGAATTAACTTTGGCCGCAGTTACAGTTGAGTCCCATGTGAACAGGTTTGTCACTGTTACTTTCAGTGGAGCAGAATTTCTGCTTTCTTCTGGAGGTCTGAAAAGGACAGATAGTACCATTTTAAAGTTTCACATAATCCATATGGATAGCAAACTAGATGCAAAGACAAGAGAAGATTTCTGCCAAATCTCCCCTTCTCCCCTAGCTTCTTTCTTCCCACAACGTAGGCAGTTGCCAAGAGACCTGAAAATGGGTGTAAGTCTTGCTCAGGAATACTCTACCAGCCATCCTTCCAGTAGGTCCAGCTGTAAATAGGTAGCTGCTGAACTTAGTGCTAGCAACATTGCTCCTTTGTGTGCTGTTGATACACAACTGACGTTTTCTAACTGGGTTAACCTTAAGCCAGCTGCAGTGTGGAGAACCTCCTCTGTTAGACCCTAACTTTCACATGGTTCCATCAGCCTGTGGTGTCATCCAGGCGTGGTGTGGAGAACCCACCCTGAAGCCTGGTGAGGATAATTGAGGGTACGACCGCAATGAATGCAGCAGGGTCTGTTTGCAGTGTGGAGGTATCTGTGCCAACTACACGCCAGCTGGGCTGGGTTCAGCTCACAGCAACCTCCCTGGCGCAAGGTGGAGAACAGCAGTGACTTCCCTGTCCTTCAGCTGAACCTCGTGCTGCCAGGATATGCACACAACTATCCTTAAGTGGCAGATTGCTGTAGTTCCTTGAGGTGTTACTGTGCCCCACGTCACAACTGCTCTGCTGGAAGTTACTGCCCTCACAACTCTGTTAGAACAACACTGCCTAGTTGCTTAATCCCTGGGGTGCACTGAAAGGGCTGACAGTGCTGTGTGTGCTAGCATGCCACATTTTGCTTGATGCGGGTTACAGAATACTCACAGAGAAGCTGGCAAAGCTCTGGGGACAGTAACCTGTAACAGATGGGGATGGGAAGAGGGGGACATCTCACAGGGTCTACCTAGACCAGCAAGGAACCTATGCCCACAGCTACAGTCACCACAACCCATTCAGTAACACCTTTGCCCAACCTGCCATCAGGAGACACCAACAAATGCACAATAAAATGTGTTTTCTATGCCTCCTGTAACAAGGCTGTTTCTTAAATTAAACTGGCACTCCAAGCTGGGTAGCACTCCCAGTGGTCATAAGAACCTCAGAGTTAACTTAGAATTTCAGACGTCAGATACCACAGGGACTGCTAGTTACAGCACAGTGCTGTATCCTACGTGGTGCTAAAAGCAGGACATCCAGGAGCTGCCTCAGCCAGCCCATTTCACAGACAGATTGGGATATAAATGGGGCCAGCATCTCCCCTTCAAGGGGAAGCATTCTGAGCTGAACTCATCCCATATCTTTTATTGAACTGAGTACTTCATGGGAAAGTGATTAAAATGAGGTATGTGGGGAGCATATACTGAGCAAAAAACAAACTGGCAAACTTACTGAATTTCCACGATGACAGTTTGTATGTAGTCTTTCATATTTTGGAAGGCCTTCTTAAACTATAAAAGAGAAAGAAATTGGAGCTCAAGGCAAGCAGAAATATAGACCAAAAATCACATGAACCATTGAGGCTTCAGGTGTAAAGTTTTAACACAGAATGTGCTACTATAGGCACAAATGAAGTACGGTGATGTGTTAAATCCACCAGGAAAGATATTGCAGAAGAATAACAGTGGGGTGGTGCTGTAGAATATGGAAGAGGGAATGTGGGAGGGCAGAGGAGGGATGGAGAATGAATGTCAGGCAGTGCATTAGGGTTAACTGGCTGATAGTTACAGATACTCCCTTGCAAACTCATTGCTTAGGGGGGTGTCTCCACAGCACCAATGTTGTACAAGTAGAGGGAAGAGGGAGAAGTCGACCTCCTCACAGATAGCACGTGTCCCTGAGAGGCAGTAAAGTGGGATCATCAGGGGTTGATCTTGTGGGAAGAAGCATTGATGAAAGCATTGGGAGCTGAACAGGATCAGAAGAAAAGTCACTGCTCTCCCTCGTCCCATGTGAAGCAGGAAACAGCTGGTGGAAGCAGCTGCCTTCAACTACCACACAAGCAGGAGACACCATGAGAAGAAGATAAGATGTCTAATGCAATTGAAATGGAAGATAAACTATCCATATTTCTTTGTAATAAAATTCTAATTATTTTCTATGCTATTTTCACTTTTGCATTCTATTTTGTATCTATTTTAGTCCTGCATATGATGCTCTTCTGTAGCTATATCATGAAAAAAGGCTGGACAAAAAAAATGAGGAAATTATTTTTTAACCTTCTGGAGGAACAACTTTTGGTACTTTCTGATACAACATTCATAGGAAATAATATAATAACATGCAGAAATGAATAACCATTTTTGATGATTTCTGATTAAGATCTGGTGAATATTTTTTGACCATATGTCTGGTGGAGTTGTGTATCTCTTCTTCCTTACTGCCAGAAGGAGAAATAAGCAAATCCACTTGTTTCAACACAGCAGTATAAATCAAACTGTTCATCTTATTTCTCCAGGGAATCTATTACCAAATTTTATGTCTAATCATAGAATTATAAAAATTGTGCAGTATCCATTTCACTAATAACATTAAAATACTGATACTGGTAGACTTATGGAAGAGGCTTATTTTTCGGTATCTAGACACAGCTGGACAGCCATTTGGAAAAGTTTGTGCTGTTTGGAACTTTTTTTTAAAAAAAAGAAAAGATATTTTTCTTTTAAAAAAATTTAAATTGTTCATTTTTACTCATACCACTGAGTATTATTGAGCCTTCAGCAAACAGCAGAGAGCAGAAACTCAACAGGCTGGAAAAATTCACTCAGCCCCATTTTTTCTGGAGAGGGAATGGTGAAAGATGCAGAAGCAATTTATGTGAGAGCTCCACAGAATAGAAGTGGTACTAAAAATGCAGATATTACTTCAGGGATTCCCTTCACTTCAGCAAGAACCATGCATGTGCTCATCTGAGGGCAAAGTTCAAGTCTTTTGTAAATAGGTCTGAACTAATGTGAAGCATTCATTGAAAGAAGCAGATCTCCAGTAGAGTGGAACTTTTCTAGGCCTCACGTTAAAGACAGCATGTGTCCTCTCTGTCTGCATGACAGCCAACATAGCATCGAGTATATGGGGGAAAAAACCATCCTCACTCACAAATGCTGATACATTGTTGAACACCTCTTGGTACTCCGTGGAATTTACGTTTTGAAGACTCTCACTGTAAGATGCTCTCACTCCAAAGGTCGCTGGGTAAACTTGCCCTGGAATGAGAGCAGAGAGTGTAAATTAGAGAGCATTCAAGAAAGTCAAGTTTCACCTCAGAGTTCTCCAGCCTTTGGGGGTGGGGAAACACAATGCAGAAAAAAAAATTACTGCTCTTTTTCAGGTATGGGAGGGATCAATAGAGGACAAATCAATGCAGTCACAGTGGGGGATGTACTTTGGCTGCCAGGGAAGAAGGCAGGATCCTGGGACCAACCAAACTGTCCTGATTATGAAACTGAATAACACTAAACTGTCAGCATTGCCTGAAGCTAAGAGACTCTCTGCGAGGTGTTACAGAGTTTAGTGAGAAAATATATATATTAAGGACTCCAAATTTGCAGCTATTAAGCAGCTAATGTGGTTCACTGTGGTTTACTGGGAAAGTAATTCAGAATCGACCTGCTTCTTAAGCCTCACAAGTAAATGTGAGAACCCTGCTTGCTGACACTTAAATAAGCAGCCCCATTTGCTCACACGCTTGGCCTTCAGAAGCATTTCAGAAATGCATTTCAACAGGACTCTGATGAGCGTGTAGCAATGGGGAAAATCAATCTGGTTGTTCAGAGGTCTTCATGATTTTAGACCTTTTTAAATCATGACCATTAATGCTGATGTCAGGTTTACACTTGCATTTTTTCTTGCTTTTCACTCTTTTTAATCTCCAGCACCCCTGACAGAGAATTCACCTTCTTCTCCTAGAACATTAACCTCTTTGGGTGTCACTGTTTTGTGAGATATCAATCTAGGTCATTGTAGGAGTGGCTGTCTGCAAAGCAAGGAATCGCTCAGCAGTCACTTTCCCAGACTGATTGTGTTTTCAATTATAACATGAAAACAAGAGCTATGGGAAGCAAAATTCACCTGAGCAGGCAACTAAAAGCATTGATGCCCTTCTTCAACTCACCTCTGTAACAATTCTTATCGCTGTAGTAGAATCCATACTGGCACTCACAGGTATAACTGCTGTTTAAGGAAATACACTTAGCCGAATTTGTTCCACAAGGATTTTCACGGCAGAAGTCCACTAAGATGAAAGATATTGACGTTTTCCTTCCTGTGAATTTCTGCAATAGCCAGTTCATTTATAAAGTAATTCATATATTGAATAGGTCATATGTAATTCTGCTAAAGGAATCTATCAGGTATGTTTTAGTGAGTATAGATGCAACTGCAGAGCACACAGCTGTATCTTGCTTGTTTAATGTATAGTAACTGTTTTCCCTACACAATCCAGCAGGATGTCACAGCGAGGTCACAGAGTATGGCTGAAATTCATCATCTGTCATATCCAGCATGCACAGCTCAGCTCTGCTTAATACAGCTAAACCCCAATCAAAGAAAGAAAGCATATCAAGGGTTGCCAAAACCAGTGACTGTTAGAAAAAGGCAGACTACAATAATGTGTCTTTAATACTGCACTGGTGCATACTTGCTTTATAATGACGGTGTCACGGCAGGGTCCCTTACTGCAGACACATTAATAAAATGAGGGCTTCAAAGTTAACATTCATAGGATATTTTCTCAGATAATTATATATATACTGTAAAGGCTTTAGAGTATGTATTTTATATCTATACATAACTTAAGTGGTTAATAAGTAATTTAAAGTTATATTTCAATACGTGTTACATATAGGATGGTAATTACAGTTCTCTTCCAAGACATCAAATTCTGGTTTTCACCCTGCCTGGTTTTTTACACTTCACTCCATAAGTACATTCTCATAGATGAGACTAGATGAGATTCTGTGAAATAGGGAAAAAACAGGAATTCTCATTCATACCCCAAAAAATAAAAACACTTAATGAATTTTCATTTCCTATAAGGTTCATCTCAAAATATTTTTCCAGAGACATAGTCAAGCAAAATTTCTTTTCCTGATGAGAAAGATCCCAAGCAGAAAGCAACAACAACTGTGAACTCTTCCAAACACATTCCACCTGGAGCAAGGGCCAGCAGGGAAGAGTGGCAGGGAGATGCAGCAATAAATGGGGAAACTTTACCTAATCTGGAAGGCCCTAGTGGGGTGGAGGGGGGATGGAGAGCTCCTGGGACAGACACACACATGGTCCCCCCGACATGGTCCCTGGCCCCAGCCCCATGCCAGGGTGTGCCCCAGCTCCCTCCCTACCCGTGCTCCAGCAGCCTCAGACACAACTCCCTGCAGGGCCAGGTCAGGAGTGGCCTGTGCACCCCTTTGCAGGGATCCTCCTGTACCCCTGCCTGGTGAAGGAGGCAATGGCACCAAGCACAACGGGAGCAGCCTCCTCCAATCTTCCCCAACACATTCTCCCTGCAGCAAAGGCCAGCAGGGGGAGAGGGAAGACTGGAGGGTATTCATGGCCACAGTCTGGGCAGCATCGTCTCCTCTGGAAGAGGAACTTGGGAAACCCTGGCAGGGGAACTCCTCCCTGTCTGAGGGGGCTACAGAGCTCCCTGGGACTTGGTTACTCCAAACTATCCCTACAAAATGCTGCCTGAGCGTTTTTTCTCCTTACCTAAAAGTTCTGAGGTTGGTGTCACTGTTATGCCAGGAGTTGTTGCATTTTCAGTAGCGCTTTCTGATGAAGAGAAAAGAAGAGACATGGCAGCACTGCTTACCATTGTGTTGGAAAAGCCTTGGGGAACTTTGAGTTCAAGACAAGCTCTGAGCAGGTAAGTGTGGTGGATCCTTGTGGGGCTGAACAGTCAAAGCTCTGAGCACCCTTGCCCAGCCTCTTGTCTCTCCCTGGCTGAGATTCCTGTGTCACCTGATGTGTCCATGGCCCCTTGTCCCCAGCGCCCAGGACTTGAGCACATGTCCACAGAGGCAGTGTATTGCCCCCAGCTCAGCTGTGCTCCCTGGCTACAGCTGTCTCAGACACAGGCACATGCGTGTTTCTGTGCAGCAAAGATCCCTTTGCCTGCCCTAGGCAGCACACAGCCGGGGTCAGTGGCCAGAGCAACTCGGGGGTGCCTTCAGACTGTGTACAGCCTGCACATCTCCACTCCCTCAGAGTGGCCTTTAGCTCAGGATCACTCGGGTGAAAGTCAGAGGCACACGGTCTTCCACAGTGCTGTGCAATCGTGATGGGAAGTGGGTGCTGGCAGGAGGGATGTACTCGTTGAAGCCCACTGTGGGGGCAGAGCTGAGGGACTGGGTAGGCTGCCCCTCCTCAGGGTGATCCCAGCAGGAGCTTTGCCTCTCCTGGATGGGGTTCCAAGCATCAAGCTAAGAGTGGGGGAAGACAAGGAGGGCCTGCTCCATATTCCCTGACCATGGCACCAGGCCCCTCCATGCTGAGGTGTGCCCCAGATCCCTCCCTGCCCATAGTCCAAAAGCAGCCTCAGGCAAAACTCCCTGCAGGGCCTCTGTCACAGGACTGCCCTGGGCTTCCCTTTGTTTGGATCCTCTTGTGTCCAGGCCTGGCAGAGGAGACAAAGGCACCGAGCCTCCTCAAATCATCCCCAACATATTCTCTTTCCAGCAAAGACCAGCAGGGAAAAAGGGTAAAGTGGAAATTAATCATGGCCATGATCTGGGCAATTTGTCTCCCATAGGAGAAGACCTCAGGGAAACTGGGGCAGGGGAACTCGTCCCTGCTTGGGTATGTGGAGAGCTCCCTGGGACTTGGTTACTCCAAGCTGTCCCCAGAAGGGTAAGCCTGAGGGCTTTGCTCCTTACCTGTAGGTTTTGTGGGTGATGTCACTGTTGTGCTAGCAGGAACTGTACTTACAGTAGCGTTTTCTGCTGAAGGGAAAAGAAGAGACATGGCAGCACTGCTTAGCATTGTCTATTCAAAAAGCCTTGGGGAATGCTGTGTGTGTAGGACAACCTCTGAGCAGGGAAATGCTGGTGGTCCCTTGTGGGGCTGAGTGGCCAAAGCCCTGAGCACCCTTGCCCAGCCGCTCAGCTCTCCCTGGCTGAGATGCCTGTGTCACCTGACGTGTCCATGACCCCTTGTGCCCCAGTGACAGGGCTTGAACACAAGGACCTCACACACTCTGTAGTGTCGCCATCTCATCTTTGCTTTAGGGCCACAGCTGTCTCAGCCACAGCTGTCACATCCAGCAGCAACCAGCCCCAGGCACAGCTCCCTGTAGGATCTGGTCATGGGATTGCCCTGGCCATCTCTATGGGGATCCCCTTCTATCCAGGCCTGATGCAGGAGGTAAAGGCACTGAGCACGAAAAGAGCAGCCCCCTCAAATCTTCCCCACTGCTTCCTCCTTGCAGCAAAGACCAGCAGGGGAAGAGGGACTTGTAAAGGATATTCACAGCCTTGATCTGGGCAGCATTGTCTCCCCTGGAAGGAGAACTCAGGGAAAACTCCTGCAGGGGCTGCACAGCTCCCTGGGACTGTCCCCAGAAGGGAAAGCCTGAGGGCTCTGCTCCTTACCTGTAGGTGTTGTGTTTGTCGGCGCTGTTGAGCCAGCAGGACCTGTGCTTACAGCAGTGGTTTCTGATGAAGGGAAAAGAAGAGACATGGCAGCTCTGGAGAACCCTTTGCATACAGGACAATTTATGAGCACGTAAGTGTGGGGGGACCTGTGTGTGACTGAGCAGCCACACTTCTGGGCAGCCTTACTTTGCCCTTTTGTCTCTCCCCAGGCCTCATGTTCCATTGGTGGTATTTCTTCTCTCACAGTCCTTCTCTCACACGCTGCTCTGGCACTCCTCCTTACCAGCAGCAGGTTTGTGCCCTCCCTGCCTTTCTCCTCCCGGTGACTTACTCTGAGTTGTAGGCACACACATTTCTCCCTGCAGCACTGGCTGCCAGGGCGGGCTCTGAGGCATCCCACCCACGTGCACGCAGCCTCTGGGCTCAGCACTCCAGGACCATTGTTTCAAACTCCATCTATACTCTCCCAGAGCAGTGGAAGAATGACTTTGCTAACACACAGTCCTGTGCTGTAACAAATCCATGTGGACACTGACAGCAGACTGTTTCTGTTCCAGGAATGCTTCTGCTGCTACATTACCATCAGCAGTATCCTGGCCCACCAGACTGTGTACAGCCTGCCCATCTCCACTCCCTCAGAGTGGCCTTTAGCTCCGGCTCACTCGGGTGAAAGTCAGAGGCACACGGTCTTCCACAGTGCTATGCAATCGTGATGGGAAGTGGGTGCTGGCAGGAGGGAAGTGCTCGTTCAAGCCCACTGTGGGGGCAGAGCTGCGGGACTGGGTAGGCTGTCCCTCCTCAGGGTGATCCCAGAGGGAACTTTGACCCTCCTTGATGGAGCTCCCCAGCCTCAAGCTGGGAGTGGAGGATGACAGGATCTGCTCCATGGTCCCTGACCATGGTCTCTGGCCCCTCCGTGCTGAGGTGTGCCCCAGAACCCTCCCTGTCCATGCTCCAACAGCCCCAGGAACAACTCCCTGCAGGGCCCAGTAATGTGCTTGCCTTGGGCACCTCTTTGCTTGGATCCTCTTGTACCCCAACCTGGTTCAGGAGGCAAAGGCACCAAGGAAAAAAGAGCAACCTCTAATCTTCCCCAACACATTCTCTTTACAACAAAGACCAGCAGGTGAAGATGGAAGAGTGGAAGTTATTCACAGCCATGATCTGGGCAACATTGTCTCCCCTGGGAGGAGAACTCAGGGAAACCTGGGCTGGGGAACTCCTCCGTGCTTGGATATCTTCAGAGCTCCCTGGGACTTGGTCACACCAAGCTGTCCACAGAAGGGGCTGCCTGAGGGCTCTGCTCCTTACCTGTAGGTGTTGTGTTTGTCGGCGCTGTTGTGACAGCAGGAGGACGGTCTTCAGCAGCGGTTTCTGATGAAGGGAAAAGAAGAGACATGGCAGCTCTGGAGAACCCTTTGCATACAGGACAATTTATGAGCACGTAAGTGTGGGGGGACCTATGTGTGACTGAGCAGCCACACTTCTGGGCAGCCTTACTTTGCCCTTTTGTCTCTCCCCAGGCCTCATGTTCCATTGGTGGTATTTCTTCTCTCACAGTCCTTCTCTCACACGCTGCTCTGGCACTCCTCCTTACCAGCAGCAGGTTTGTGCCCTCCCTGCCTTTCTCCTCCCGGTGACTTACTCTGAGTTGTAGGCACACACATTTCTCCCTGCAGCACTGGCTGCCAGGGCGGGCTCTGAGGCATCCCACCCACGTGCACGCAGCCTCTGGGCTCAGCACTCCAGGACCATTGTTTCAAACTCCATCTATACTCTCCCAGAGCAGTGGAAGAATGACTTTGCTAACACACAGTCCTGTGCTGTAACAAATCCATGTGGACATTGACAGCAGACTATTTCTGTTCCAGGAATGCTTCTGCTGCTACATTATCATCAGCAGTATCAAGACCCTCTCTCCCTGGATTACACTTCTATGCATTTTGGACAGTTTACATTATTTTTTCTCTTTCTATTCATTCTTGTCATCATTATTTCTGAATAAAGAGAAACCTGGCTAATACCAGTCAATTGGTGAAACTACGTCCTCACACTTTGGTTTCAGCCTTTGTTATTGCATTTACTCTTCCAAAATATTTTAGTTATTTTTAAGTTTTTGGGTTTTGCTTTATTTAACCTGTCTCATTCTCAACTCTTGATATAAAGATTGAGTTCAGGTTTGAGGGGGTTTTTGCTTGTTTTGTTTTTCCTAGATGTAAGAAGAACAAATAATAAATCAGCCTTGCTGATTAATGTATGATACTGACAAATGGCCAGTTTGGATCATGTAATCTAACTTTTATCTGAATTAATAATTAATTATAATAATTATTTATTAATTTATGAGTTATGAATAAACTTATTTACTCTGAGTTAATGCTGCTGCAATCATAATTTAATCTAAAGCATTAATAGCATGCAGGTAAGAAACTAATGTATTTGTGGCTAAAATCCATGTCACTATCACGCTCTGCACGTCGCAGCAGACATTTGTAAAATAGACCCCACTTTTCTAGAGCTTTATAGGGCTTTGAAAATCCAAAGTGAGCAAAATCTTCTACACTTTTTTTCTGATGGTCAGTGTATCTCACATAGAAAAGGCACATGCAAAAGATAAGTAATCAATTAGCTTCCTCTAGGCGAAGGGGAAACATGAGCAATTGTGCCAGTTCCCTGCCAGATCTCCTGCCTCCACTGGTCACTTAGTTCTATAAACAGCATTACTTGTTCCCCAGTCAGTGTAAATGTATATTTTCCCTATAGCCATGGTAATATGAATCTCTGCTGGCCACAGGCAATGGATGTTGGAACAACAACCTGTTACAGTGCTAGTGCTTTTTTTACAACAACTTCTAGAGCTGGGAGGCTCTGGCTAACAGTTGTCCAGGAGTACCCTTTGGACTCAGGAAGAACAGCAGCCGTGGTGACAGCAGAGTGCATGAGCTGCAATTGAACCTTGTGGACGGGCTTGACAAAGGCAACCTGGGCAAAGGTGGCTAATTTATGGCTCTGTGTTCCTAGACCTAACCTTGTGTGTAAGGAAACAGCATGCGTTAATGGGCTTGGGCATCACTACGGTGATAAAGAAATGGATGTTACCACCGAGGTTGTACAATGTCAGAGACATCTGGCTGCTGAGCAGGGCAGGGCCTTTGCCAGTACTATTCAAATGGACACATCCTGCAAAGTTTTTATAATGTTTGTTTAGAATGAAAAAGGTTTCTGGGCAGACCTATCCTGATGCATAGCCTGGTCAAGTGAAAAACTGGCATTGCTTTCAGTAACTCTGGGCTTGAGATTTTTCACATCTTGCTGTTACCTACAAGCCTCCAATCAGAAAACCAACCAACAGTCTTGAAGACTTCTATGCTTATGATTTACAGCTGGAAATTGGCCTGTAGCATACTGTGGATATAGCTGGAAATACAATATGTTCACTCACAGTAGTCAACAGAGACCCACAATCGTCTGCTACCAGTTAAAAGCTTAACAGGTCTTAATTTGGCTGATATCTCTGCAATTTTATCATTGTATTAGCTAGGAGTTCCTGTCCTCTCACAGCTTCAAGCTGCCACAAAACTCTTCATATAGACGCTTTACATCTGCTAATGTCTTCACCCTCTCATACCTCTCACTGAGTATCAGGGAAAGGCAAGTTTGGCCATAGGCTCTGGCCCACAACTACCAACTTTGGCACAATGTCAGAAAACATACTAGGTGGCTTAAGGAATGACACCTTTAGTTTGAACAGGCTATGGTCCAACCCTCTTGAAAGCCGGTGGTGATGTCTCCATTAATTTATTTCAACAGGAAGGCACAAAAGCTCTGTGAGCCAGCTCAGGTGAAGCTGCTTTCCAGACTGGTTGGTTAAGGAGCCTCTGGCCAAAAGGGTACTGGGGTGGAACAGTTGCACCTTTTGTTATGACTGTAACAGAGCTTGAATTACCTGGGTTTAATATGAAAGTCATGAAAACTGCTCTTGGAATCGGCTGAATTAGGTTAATCATAAGCACCAGTGATTTTCCACTGTTCTGTGAACAAGGAAAGCCGTTGGCTTGCAGTGACATCTTTCATCATTAATTAATCAAAATCTAGAAGTCCTGAATTTTGTGTCACAACTGACTTCTCAACAGCTGCTGAAAATACTAGAAAATCCATTCACTGCCACACAATAGCTACCCTTGATAAATCACAAAACAGAAGATAGTGTTTCTTACCTTTCAAAAGGCTCAACACCAGGCTGAGACACACAGCGAGGAACACAGAGCGCCTCATTGCCACTTCTGTTGCTGCTGCCACTTGCTGCTAAGCCTAAGAGAAAGTGCCTTTCTCTTCTGGCGTCAGCTCATTTAAGGTCCCAGCCACAGGTAAAGAGCTCAACCCTGAGCTGACGTCATGGTGGCAAGTGGCAAATGATAAATTCAAGCGGTGTTTTTCTTCCTCCTTGGGCTGGGAGGAGATTTCTGGACCTGCAATGTTGTCCCTTTAAGTCATAAATACTTGAGATCTGTTGACACAAGGAAGCTACTGCTAAATGAGCTGACATGGGAACTGACAGCGCACCAGCTATCCCCTGCCAGCTTTCCATACCAACACCTTCTGTGCAAATTAAATGAAGGGTGCAGTATAATCTGTTCTTAAAGTGGAAGAGGTGACTCCATCCCAAGGCATGCTAATTATGCACTTGGAAAAGAGTAGCTGGGATCCACATGCTCACTTTCCCTTGCAATAAATTACCAGTACAGACGAGCTTCATTTCTCAAACTCCAATTATTTTTTTCTTACAAGCAAAATCTTATGCCAAAGCACTTCTTACTGCTTAACAGGGTAAAAAGAGTCAGAAAACACCGCACCTTTGACATCAAAGAAACAGGACTGACGTTGGCCCTTCTGGCAGTGACCATGGCTGTTTTGTTTGCTGCCCTCTTATGTGTGTTGTGGGCTAACTAAAGTGGTGGGCCAAGAGAAGGAGGAGCGGGAAGGACATCCAGCAGGTGTTTGTCTTTCTCTGAGTGGCAGCCTTCCTTTCTTTAGAGAAATCGTATTCCTGCTGGGGAGACATTTGTAACCACGGATGGTCAGGCTGGAGCACAAAGCCTGCAGCAGATCTAGAAATGACAAAAAGCCCAGAGGGCGGTGAAGAGGGTAATGCTGCTGTGATGCAGCGAAAATAGGTGGGAGACTGAGACTTTTTAACATTGCATTCCAGGAAGCTTCTGCAAATGGCCAGTGAGAGACCAAGATGGGCAAAAAGGTCTCTGTGGGCAGGATTTGGTTATCCCAAAGTCTCTTACTTTTAGCTGCCTCCCCTGTCCAAGTTCTCTAGCCTTCCGCTTTGTGCTCCAGTAAAATGCACTGCTTGAGATCAGCAGGGCCACAGTGATTTCCAGTTCCTCCTTCTCAGGCAAAGATGTAATTTCTCTCATTTTTCTGAGTGACTCCGTATCCTGCCACAACTGCCAGTAAAGTCTTTCTCTGAAGTTAACACAGATTATCGCCTCATTATCAGACACTGACAAGAAGGATGAGCAACCCATCTGTGTATTCCCTGCAGTGCCACTTCTAAAGGCTATGGAGCTGGTCTCTTTTGGCAGACTCCACTGCCAGCAACACAGGCAGGTTATGAACACACTTCTCAACGCCAAATAACAGCTCAGTGTGGTAAATGCCTCTACCTTCACCTGCTTTTGTTTGATCTTCTGTTTTAAGAACAAGAAATACAGTCTTGGGTAATCTCCTATACTGAGAGGGAGGCTGTCCTTGAATGAAGGAGGGTGAGAGAGACCAGAAGTATTGCTCAAGTCGTTCCTGAGCTTAGGGTTGTCTTAAACTTTTAACTTGCACTGAATCAGGAAACACTGCTGGCTAACAGACAGCAAAACTGGTTCCCTGTGCTGGCACAGGGAATGAACGGCCTTATCCCTCTGCAAACCTGCTCAGGATGCTGAGCCTGAAATGTGAGGGTTTTGCCTGTGCCTTCCTTTGTCCCTCTGTCCCTGAAGCCCCTCCAGTGCAACCTGCTCCCCACATCTACCCCTAGTCCCCACAGTGACCCCCTGGCATCCCCCCTCTCACTCTGTCTGCCCCTTCAGGCCATGCTGGATTCAGCTCCTGCCCTGCTGCTGCTCCCTCCTATGCCCATTGGCCATCCCAGATCATTCAGTTCTTCCAGGGCCCTCCTTACAACTGCTTTGCCATGGAGCTGACAGAATACGAGAAGGAAGTGCCTGGGAAACGTTTTTCCCCTTTCCTGTGCCTCCCTGCTCGGCCAGTGTCCAGCCTCCACATCAGGCCACCACCACCCTCTCAGCTTCAGGGGACATCCAAAAACTAATGCCAAAGTCTCGTGAGAATAACACATTTCAGTGCTGTGAGCCCCAGGCCCCAGCAGGTGCTTCAAGTGGGAACGGCTGTGCAGAGGAGGATGAACCTGGCTGTTGGAGGGTGTGTGACAGAGCTGTTTGTCACCCACCCTCTGGCAATCGCCCAGACATACACACTTCAGTCTTCATGATACACCCCAATTGTCCAAAGCTGCCTCGAGGTGCAGCTAGATTAACTCAACTCTTAAAATCTCCCTGTTGGCTGTGGAGCCAACACATGGCTCCACAGGGACATGGGATATGGGACCAAAAGAACTTCTTGGGGCACTATTGAAAATGAGGGCCAGGTTTTCAGCAGGTATAAATGGTACAGCTTTGCTGCCTAGACTAGAGACTACTGGTTGATTGTGCAGTCCTGCACATTAAAACTGTTCTCTACAGTGAATGCACATCAGGAGTTGGTGTATTACCTATATTTTTAAACTTTACTTCCATTCCTACCTGGTGGTTTACGTTTATTACAATCACAGTTTTGGCAGTGTGAGTCCTTTGCAATGTGCAAGGCCCCAGTTTCTCCAGGAAATAATGCACTGAACAGACATGCATCTTCACAGACCTGAACTTTTCATCTCCACTTGCCCTTCCCTGCACATTTTTTGACACACTTGTAGTCACAACAGGCTCTCTGCAGGAAGGAGGGTGACGGGCTCTCTGCGCCCCATTGCTTGATGGTTTGTGGGGGAATTAGTTACAGAGATATGGTGGTTGAGAACAGACACAGAGAATTACCAAAATAGAACTGATACCAGTGAAATAGCAGCTCTGGTGCAATTACTAATTAAGTCATTAAGCATATGTTTAGACGATAAAAAGTTGACTGTTAGTCCAGACATACTCACATAGCCACAGCAGTTGTGATGCCCTAAAAGGAACTACAGAGAGAACTTCCTTTGCAGAAATAACTTTCCAGAGACTGTAAAATCAAACTGTTGTGTGTCAAAACTCAGATATTACAGTCAAGAACACTGAACAATTATTATGGAATAAAAAATACCATATGCTTAGTAACAGTAGTTGCTCTGTTGTTGATACTTGTTTACAGCAGGAAAAAGAAGTATCAAAGGTAAAGGGTCTTATTTATCTATTAGAAAGTGCATAGTCCTGTGTAACCTCATTATGTAAGCTGCATGTAATCAAGAGGCAATCTGCTGTCAGAAGACATACATTAAAGCAGGAAAAAAGTGTATTTTACAGTTCTTTATGTGCATCAGCTCAATACTTTTTTCCTGCTCATTTTTCAGTCTTATTCCCTACCAGATTCTTATACGTTTTGCTGTTTCATGTAAATTTGGTTCATCCGCTATATATGACACATATAAGTAGAAATATTTGTTTTAAGTAGCTAAAAGTTAAAAAAAAACTTCAGAAAGTCTAAATCAAATATTTAGGTATAGATACAGATTCACATATAATCAAGGGAAGCAAATGCTCTTCAACTTCTTTTCAGGTGGTTCCCAAGATGGTTGAGGGCACACACTATGGATGCATTCAGTGGTCTCAGAGGCACTGGTATGCAAATCTGAAGTGGGCAGGACTACTGAATTATCTGCTTGTCCATAAGTCCAAAGATCTTTTACTTAGTCCCATGGAAATGTTGTGACCCATCCTTTTACACTGTCAATTTCCTTAGAAGATACCAACATCACATAGAAAACAGAATAACCTGAAATTGTCGTGGTGGTGGATCTCTTACCGTGCGCTGAGCCGCCCTCTGTGGATGTTTGTCTCTTTTCATGGAAGTTGGGGGAGCCAGATGGTGTTGCCAGATGGCAAACTGGCCACATAACTTTTCACAGAACAGATGAATCCCACCCTAGTCCCATCTGATTGCTGCCACAGTTGTACTTCTCAGGAGCAATATAGGAAAAAAATGCCCCAAATGAGCCTACCTGCCATTGCTCCAGATGTTCTTCCCCATCATGCCTCTTCTCAGCAGCCCGAGTTGAACTTGGTGTTCATCTGGATTCAAGGTGACCTCCTTCTTCCTTTGAGGAACACTCTGCTGTGTATTCTTCACTGTCCCTGGTGGCTTTTACCAGGACAGGACTGATCTCACTGTGGTCAGGTCCAGTCCTTTGCCCCTGCAAACAGCCCTGCTGCACCTGCCTCACCTGAGGTTTTCCTCCCCTCCAACATGCACTCACACACATACACAAACAACTTCACCAATTCCAGCAAAAATTAAACTTAGGAAGAATTAAAATTAGACTGAGTTTCTTTATGCCACCAAGATAAATGTATCAGAACACAGCTTGTATTTCAGCTGCGCAGAATTTTGTTTGGCACAACTACCAGAACATACCCATTTCCTCTTTGCTTTTCAATTTTGTTATTTGATCAGGAAGCACCATCAGAGGAACAAGTGAACTATGCCATTTCTTATTTTCTGGATTAGGTTTATAATAAGAATTAAAGCCACCTAAAAATTGCTTATGTTTCTCTTTACAGGCAAAACTAAAGACAATAAAAAAGCAGGGACATAGTAATATTCATTGTTTTATTGTATCTTTTTATAATACTGACTAGAACGCCAGATTTAATAATATTGGATGCAGGTATAAAAATAATCCAATCCTTAAAAATTATATTTTGCTACTACAGTACTGTATAATTAGTGGAGACTGAAAATATGATACAACTTTAAATAATACTGGTTTGGAAAACATCCTCAGAACCCCAGAGACTTGGAAGCAAACATTCAGAGATAGAGGAAAGGAATGGAGCAATGTCAAGAACATAAAGCAGGTTTACATTCAGGTTGTAAAGAAGCACAAACAAATGCTGAAAATTTACCTTTTGAAAGAGAGGTCACAAAAGGTGAGCTTTACTACTGCAATTCTGAAAGCTGCTCAAATAAATCATTATGATTTTACACAGCAAGTTTGACCTTCCGCTAGGAGAAAGTCCCATAGAATTTAATGGGGTTTAAAGCAAATGACTAAGTTTAACAGAATTTCCTCTTAAAAAGGAAGGTAGTAAGTATTTATCCTGTTGAGGTTTTTATTTTTTCTTTGAAGTTAACCCATCCTAGCAGATTTTATTGGAGACTTTTTATGTCCAGTGAATTCTATAGCCATATTCAAGAAAAGTGATCAGTGTTTACTGTATTCCACAGGACTGTTCCATACAGGATTTTGCAGATCGAGGGGCTGCCTGTTGCAGCCATTAACCCAGGTAAGACTCCCATCCCTTCTAGCATTTCACTGAAACAGAGACTGAGCGATTCAGCATTTAAATACCACTTTGGAGGAACATCAGGTACCCTCTCCAGGTGTTCCCTCAACAAGGATATTATGCAACACAGACTATACACAGAAGAGATGTCACCCCACACATGATCTCACAGTACTCAAGCCACATTTCTGCAAAATAGGTAAGCCTTTTTTTTTTTTTTTTTTTTTTAATTTTGGTATTTCTTACCCCTTCATGGATTGCTCTCCTGCTTTTCAATTTCAACAGTTCCAGGGAATGAAGAATTCAATTCACACTGAAAGGGTCCCGAGCTTTTACAAGCACATGGGACATACCTCTTTTGAAACTAGGAGATCTTGTTTCATTTCTAAAGCGACAAGTAAGAGTGATCTGAAAACCAGTTGATACGTGTGACTGCAGGAAGCATCTCTACATCCCTAGATAGTACATGACAGGAAACAGGCTGGCTGACCAGTAAAACAACTACACAAAATTCACATTCATCCTCTTCCCAGGAAGCTGTTTCAGGTCTTGAAGCTGTTTTGTTCATTCTCACATAATACAGGTCCTGCTACAGTAATAAGAATGCTTTAAAAAAATAAAAATAGATACATGGAAAGGCAGGAACAGTATCACAGAAATAGACACATGGAAAGGCAGGAACAGTATCACAGAAATAGGCACACAGAGCCACGGGAAAGCATGTACTACACGCAGGTGACCCCGGAGGCGGAGTAACTCAGGCCTAAAATAAAACTTCATTACAGTCCATGGGACCATGGGAGAGTTACCCCAGTCACTGCAATGGATGCTGGATTACATCCTTTGTGTGTAAAGAGGAAAAAACATCTTTCAGCATAGGAAGAGCATTTAACTAAAATGCATCCGTTCTTGTTAATTTAAGGAAGAAAGCTAAAGATTACTACAGGGGAATGAAAAGTCCAGCTGGGTTTGGAATGGATATGGCCACTGACCAGCATCAGAGACAAGTGTCGGGAAAGCACTTGGTGTATCTGCAGCAGTGTCCAAACCCACTCTGTGCTCACTCAGGTCCCAGCAAACAACCTGTACAAGTATGGACACGAACATTTTCACAGTGACAAACACCTCTCTCTAACTGCAGTTTATTGCTATTTTTAAAGCCTTTTACTACCCTTCTAGTGTGGAGGCAGATAACTTTCATAAGGCTGTTCACGAGCAGTAATTCCGTGCATGACTGTGCCAGTGGATCTTATGGGAAATGCCACAAGAGCAATGAGATTCATTGCTGCTATAAAGCCTAACACTTTCAGTGTGGGGGAAAAGGGCACCAACCCGGCCTGCTTTTCCCACTTGCAGCCCAATTCAATGGTGTGAGGTTTCAACAGTATGAAAAAATGACCCTGTTTTTCCCAGTGCAGCTGGAAGGACTGGCCAGGGCAAGCAGCAGGACACAGGCAGACTGTATGTTCAAGATGCCTTTTGAAAAATCCCTCAAGTCTGCGTTTTGCTGATCAAATCACTGGGACTGCCTCTCCTAGGCTGACTGTCAGGGGTATTTTTGTGGGTGAGGAGTTTTGTCAGTATAATTGGCAGAGCACCATAGCAGCAAACACATGCCTCTCACAACCTTTCCTGTCTAGCAACAGAATTAGCACTTTTTCCCAAATGTAATTAAAAATACACGCACACAACTGCCCATGGGCCCTTGCTGACTGCTCCTCTCACTTTCCACAGAAGCCAGGAGCAATAGCAGGTTTGTGAGCAGTGTTGGTGAAGTTTTTCTTCCTTTCCTCACATCTGGCTGAACCACTTGCATCCTCCGTACCAAAAACATGCCACGTCCCTCTTATCCTCTTGGATAGTGGAAAGTGATTCCCCTTGGGAAAACATCCAGTGTGCTCAAAATTTTTAATTTGGGGTAGCTAGAAGTAATCTAAAAGAGAGATGAGAAATAAGCTGCATGGATTTAGACATCCTACAGGGAGTTAGTTAGTGAACAGAGAAGCATCTGATGTTGAAAGTGGGCTTGAGGGCACAAAGGGACCTTTTTTACACCCAAGAGGAGTACCAAGTCCTACTGCACTGCCAGAGGGTGCTTTGTTTATGGCAGACACAGAGAGGATCCTGGTGGCAGCTGTACACAGAGACAACCTGCACTGAAACAGGCCACATCCCTGCTGTGGCTGGGCAAGTCCCTACTGCTGGGGTGAGGCAGTGAAGTGCAGTAAAATAACCATCATAAATTGTGACACAACACAGTGCACTGCACCCACCCCTTCTGTCCTGGCAGAGCTGGGAGCCGGGGGTGCCTGGCTGAAGACAGAAGCACTGCAGCACGGGTTGCAGCTGGGCTGGTGGAGAGCCAGGGGCTGAATCACCCCGGGCTGCCTCTGTCACCTTCACAAAAGCTTCCTGGATCACTGTGAGGGAAAGCACCTGCACTCATCTGGGTGCTGACTCTTCTTGCCTACACCCTCTCCTGCCTGCTGAGCAGAGCCTCCTAGGACACCCAGAGAAGATGTGGCAGGTCAGGATAAACCCTTTTCCTCCTCCTCCTCCTGTGGACTGTGCATTGGCTCTGTGACTTCTTTCTTGCCCAAGCTAAATAGAAGTCAGGCTGCGATGGATAAACCCTCATAAGAAATGCCTCAATGTTTGCCTCTTAAGGCAGAGAGAAAATTTCAGTGCAATAATACTCTCTGTTTCAGAAAAGTCCAAGTTTTGCAGTCCTCACTCAGAAAACCTTGCTGGATTTACTGAGACTCTTTCTCCCCAGATACACTTTAAGAAGAATTTGAAGACCATTAAGATACTAAAATTAGTAAAATTAGTTACTTGCAAACTTCTGTGTGCTCTCAATTAGAAATAGCCCTATCTCAATTCTACTGAAATCCCTTGCAATTTGCAATGTGCTGGAGACACAGACCAGAAGTTTCGTTCATATACTCTCTGTACAGATGGATTGACCTGCAGCTGTGAGTTGGAATGTCATACTTTGTCCTTTGTACTTGACACACAGAGGTTCATCTCCTAGTCTTTCAGCTAACCAAGCAGTTAAACATCTTTGCCTATAAGCATAGGCCTAAGTGCCTCCCTATCCGAGGAAATGCTGGCACATGGTTACATCACAGGATTGTCATCATTGCTGGGACACCTCCTTTATCACAAGCTGCTTTATTAAAAAGGCACGAAGTCCAGTGCTTGTCTACAGGCTTTGGATTTTGATTTACCATGAATTGCAGCTTCCTCTTTTCTTTTGTAACAAAGACACAGCTCTGCTCCATACCATGGGAAAGGCAGTCCTTTCTGACCTGGGCACTCTCAAAAACAGAGGCAACTCGCCCACACAGAAATGACCCTGCCAGTCTCCTGTCTGAAGGATCCCACAGCACAGCAAATTCCTTAGTTCTCATCAGCCAATGAATCCTGTGCAATTAAGAGATCAGCTGCTAACAAAAGGGAGAAGAACATCGTTCATGGACTGCAAACACTGATCATTGTGGCAGGGAACAGCTTATTCTTGTGCTTTACCTTTTACAATATTTTGGATGCCGTAAGTAGAGCTTTCCTTTTCCTTAGGCAGCTGTACTTCCCATAAGCATCCATTCCTTTCCCCCCATGGCTGACATCAGCTGTGTACTACCAGCTGCAAGGCTGATTATGGATCAGACAGGCATGAAGTTGCATGCATTGTCACCGAAAGTTCATGTAAGTGCAAAGGATACTGCCCCAAGCACCCACAAAGCTCTGGTTTTCTGCAAGCCCCCACGGCTGCTTCTACGTAGTAGGCAAGAGATGAGGCGTAAAAAAGACACTGTTTGTGTGCTATGGCTGCTGCACCAAACTGTGTCTTCTCAAGCACATCTCTGGCACCTTTCCTGTCTCGCAGTTTTGAGAAAGCAGAAGCAACTGTGAGCAGGGAATAGAAAGCTCTAAGCCAACACAGGAATAATTGCCTGTTGCTATCTTCCCTTTCCTCTGGATACCTGTTCCTGACCTTTGATAGGGAACACAACAGTCTTTGCAGTGCTGGGAAAGGATCTGGGGTTAGGCACTTTGGGAATGCACCCCGTGATCCTCAGTGCTTCAGCGAGCCGAGCTACCTAATGAACTTACTTGTAGGCACTGTGTCTTTTAAAGCATGGTGGGCGAGAAGGGAATATCAGCTTATGTACACACTGCAGATATGGTGGGTTAGTGGCTAAGGAACTGTGCTATTTGTTATCCTCATACAAGCAACCACCTCGAATTAAAAGCACGTTCACGTTCAAGAGGAGAAACTGCATCTGGACCTTGTATCTAAACAGGGTTTGGATGACTCAGATTAACAGTGCAGTAAAGATAAGTGGTAAATATACTTCATTATATTTCATTATATTTCCTGCATGGGTCGGGGCAATCCCAAGCACAAATGCAAGCTGGTGGAGAATAGAAAGTAGCCCTGAGGAGAATTGAGAAGAAGCTCAACATGACCCAGTAATGTGCTCTCGCAGCCCAGAAAGCCAATTGTGTCCTGGGCTGCACCAGAACCAGTGTGGGGACAGGATTCTCTCCCTCTACTCTGCTCTCATGAGACCCCACCTGCAGTGCTGTGTTCAGCTCCGAGGGGGCCCAGCATAAGGAGAAGTGAGCCCAGAGGAGGCCACGAAGATGGTCAGAGGCTGGAGCACCCGTCCGGTGAAGACAGTCTGAGAAAGTTGGGGCTGTTCAGCCTGGAGAAGTGTAGGCTCCAGGGAGACCTTAGAGCACTTTCCAGTAACTAAAGGAGGCCTATAGGATATCTGGACTTTTCACAAGGGCATGTAGGGATAGGACAAGGGAAATTATTTTAAAGCAAAGAAGGTAGATCAAGGAAGAAATTCTTCATTACGAGAGTGGTGAGGCACTGAAACAGATTGCCCAGAAAAGTGTTCAAAGCCAGCTTGGATGGGGCTTTGAGCAACCTGGTCTAGTGGAAGGTGTCCCTGCTTATGGCAGAGAAGTTGGAACAAGATGGTCTGTAAGATCCCTTCCAATCCAACCCATTCTAGGGTTCTGTGATTAGTAAATCTCTTTCAACACCCAGTTTAGGTCAGAATACCGTCCATGAGTTTCCATCTGATCTTTGGTGAGAAATGCAATAACTTACATTCTTCATCTTCTGCTAATATGAACAAACACACCTGGGTGAGGAGCTTGCCTGGTCTGAATCACTCGAAACTAGGAAGGAAGAAAAACACTTCAACATAAGTGATCTTTGCTATGCAAGGATTGCAAGCATCATGTTTTTCTCTTCCTTAAATCCAACTGGATGCAGTAAGCCCTCTTTTCCAATGCACTGAGAGCTTCCACACCTCCTACAGAACTCAAGGTAGACTGTGGAGGTTTGAAACCATGATGTCCCACCTTCAGTGCCCAGAATTCAGGTGCCTCTGCCCAGCCAAGGCTACAGCATTATTGCTCCTTTACAAATTCCTCATAAAGAGCATTCTGAATTCACAGCTCATCTTTTTCTTCCCTGTGATTAATTATTGAATATTGTATTGCTTTTTCTACAGGCATTTAAATCCTTTCAGGGAAACAGAGCCCCAGAGGATCCCACACAGAAGCACCATGATGGCATATAGTGGCATCACTTCTGAACAACACTGGTTGACAAAACAACAACATCCCCTATATACAGAAGGTTTTCAAAGCAGCACATAGGAACAACTGTGCCTTTTTTCAGTTAAAATTGCAGTGGTGTGACTAACCTTCCCGCTCTCCTTGGAGACAATCAACCCATGAATGCAGCCAATATTGCCAGACACTGGGCTTCAGCAAGGACCCAGACATCTGGAGAACTTTTACCAGTAAGAAGGTGAGGGCCAGAAGACAAGCCAGCTTCCCTGTCGTGCACAGAGCAGATAGCAATGCAGCAGTGTAAAAGGGAGTGGAGAATCTTGCCCTACCAAAAGCAGCTGCACAGTGAATCTTTGCATGAAGGCTGGCTAGGAAGACAAGCACAGTCAACAGTGAGCAAGATCTGTAAACAAGACACTCCCTAGTGGTAGTCAATGCGGAGTGCTGGGCACAGTTCATCTGCCTGTACTGATCCATGCTTGCCGTGTAGCACAAACAGTGAAGAACGAATATGGAGTACATCTGTTAGCTTCCCTCTGGGTCTTTTAGTGATGTGCTTCTTGAGCCATTCCCTCCTCTTCCTCCTCCTCTCTGATGCTCAGCAACTGTGACCGTCCCTCAGGGCAGCAATGCTCAGCATGAAGTTCAAAGTCCTTCCTATTAAATGGGAAGAGTAAGATTGATGTGGCCTGAACTACCCAGGAGACAGATTGTACCTGGGGATTAAGGGCCACACAGCTGTGTCAATCTTCCACTCCCTCCCCACTCTCTGCTAAAAATAGTCTCTTCTTCTGGTTTCGTCACTAATGAAGGACGGATTGTATTGTCCAGGGTAGATGCATGAATGTCGAGATCCAGGCAAACCAGTGTAGGGAGGATAAAGTCCATTTCTTTCCAGTTCAGGATTTCTCAGTCCAGTTGGCTGTATTAGCAAAAAAAATTAAATAAAAAGGGTCTTATTCTCACACTCAAATCCTCCTTCAGGCACAGCTTTACCACATTTCCGTGTTGTTAGTTCAGTAGCTAGAAGGAACAATGGGATCTCTAATGATCTCTATAATCTAGAATGATTTTTGTGGTATTGCCTGAAGGGATTATTATGATGAAATCTACTTTTGACATCTGGCCAATGGACAGATGAAGTTTACCTGACTCTACCACATGCAGTCTAGGTACACAGTTAGCTTTTAATTAAAAACAAAAAGATCTGATGCTGAGCTCAAGTATTGAAACAATTCTCATGAAAAGGATATCTACCCAGAGCCATCCTTAAAGGAAACAATTCCAGAACATCAAAGTTAGTCTTCTGCTTTGAGTATTACCTGGGAACACTTCTCTCCCCATGTACCATAGGTACCTCCTCTCCCAACACAGGTCCTTGAATTATACATCAAATACAAAACAATCTGACCTTCCTTTCTCTTCCCTTCTTGTAGCTAAGTACATCTCCTGGGGACACTGGATGGAGTAACACTGATGTCTAAGATCAAGACTGTAAAATCCTTTTACCCAGTGAATGATGTGAAGCCACTTGGTCTGATCTGTTACATAGCAGATCCATTCAAAGCCCTTATCACTTACCGCTTGCTAAAAAGTTTTGCTTTCTAGTTCCCAGTATAATAAGAGTCTTAAAAAAAAAATTAGGAAATGCATTTTCATTTTCAGGTATCTCATTCTTAGTTGAAGCATGAAGGAAGATTATTTGCCTCCATGCTGTACAACCCAGTAAATTTGCTTACTGGAAAACTTAAAATATAAGCCAGGAAAATAGTAATGCTCTCTGTTCTCTGCTCTGGGAAGTAAGAAGCCCAGAATGTGTGATTTGGGTGAGATCCTGCGACCTTCACTCACATGAGTAACGCACACACATATTAAGTACATGTTGCTGAAAATGAGTGACAGACGATACAGCAGCACCACAGCTCTGGATACAGACATTAGCAGATGGTACCAACCATGACATAAAGTCTTGTGCTTGGGCCTTTCTGTGCCCTACAGAGTCTATTGCTCCTTATTCCCTCAGAGCTGAAGGGATGCTCCTTATGTACCCTGGAGAGGGAAGGAATGGAAGAAAAGAGGGCCCTCAGTGACCAGCATCTTCCTATTTCAGGGCAAAGCTCCCCAGACAGAGGTTTCAACCTTCCACTTCGTCAGTGAGGGTGGACAGTAGAAAACTGCCTACAGGGAACCCTCACAG
The DNA here is from genome assembly GCA_013397975.1 of Machaerirhynchus nigripectus. Taxonomy (NCBI): domain Eukaryota; kingdom Metazoa; phylum Chordata; class Aves; order Passeriformes; family Dicruridae; genus Machaerirhynchus; species Machaerirhynchus nigripectus. Next base: position 1,326,228 of record VZRQ01007364.1, on the reverse strand, counting down.
TCTGTCCAGAAACTTTAACTGTCCATCTCTACTCTAGGATTGGGCTTTTTGGGCATTTTTCCCAAAATACTCCTAGACATTTCCTAAGCATTCTTCCTAATGACATCTCTTCATGATATTCACCACGGGTAATAGCTAGAGCCCATAGGACTCCTGCTGCCTTGCTGTCTACAGAAGACATTTGCTTTGCCCTTTTATCTTGCAGGAAAGGGATCTGCACTTCCATAAATAAAGGAATATCTCTTTCCTGTGTGAGGCACAAAGGGTTAAAAGTTAAGCTATGGATAGATACCGAATAATACACATCTGTCATCTGCAACAGGTTCTTGGTGCTTCCATTCTCCTGCATCTCGATGGTCTCTCTGCCCCACTCCTGTGCCCGGGGATTCTTCGGGTATTCAGCATAAGGTGACATCTGGAAATCCCCACTCTTGAAAATCAGTTTACTTATGTCATTTTTATTCTTCCTGTTTATAAAAGAATGAGGGAAAGTGAAAATGTACAACTTATCTTGCTATCTTGTATGCACTTCTGATATGATCTCAGGAGAGATCATTACTTGATGTTATGAATCTTGACTGGGAACAAAGATCACTTCAGAAGGACTACAGTCCAATCTTCTGCTCTGAGGCCAAGTCAGATATGAAATCAGATCGTGCAACTCAGGGCATTATCTGGTGGGATTTGAAATCTCCATTGATGGAGATGGCAACCTCCCTGAGCAACCTATTCCACTGCCTTGCTGTTCTCTTGGTCAAAGAATTTTTCCCTACATTCAGTTTGAACCCCTCCTGTTCCAGCTTGTTCCAGCTATGCTCCTTTTCTCTTAAAAACATGTGTGTTGCTCTAAGTCAATGAAAAAATCATGGAAATTGAGGGGAAAAAAGTATAGGAGCCTCCATGCTATTAATTATAGCACTTGTAGGTACTATGTTAATTCCTAAGAAGGAAGACCTGCAAGGAGCTGGCCTGAGTGACACGAAATGTCCCTCCAGGACTATAATGTTAAATGAGTGGACTTTGGTGACACTTCCAGTTCAAAGCAGACTATCCTCCAGGAAGTCACTTAAGCTGCCAAAGGCCAGGACTCATGAGAACGTCAGTCCATCCCTGTGGAGATCTGCAGTGTGGGGCCTGGAGTTGTACTGGCCATCTCATCTCCTGGCTGGGGTTTGCTGGCATCCCCTGGCTCAAAATGTGGGGTAACAAGGGCACACCACTGTGCCAACCAAACCACTGCCATGTCTGTATAACTGACAAATCCAGTTGCCAGCTTTATCAGAGAGCTTTGAAATCCTAGATTTGGGGACTGGAATGGTGGGGAGAGGATGTTACTGCAAGGCATCCCTTTTCAGATTACATAAATCATGAAACAGCTTCTTTGGCAAGCACATCTTGTCCAAAGCTACCTGCTGGTAAGGGAACTAGGTGTGTGTGGGTGTGGGTGTGTCTGAGAGGGAGAGACACAGACTCAGATCACACGCAGGACTTGTCCGTAAAGGCAACTGAAAATAGGCTTAAATACACTCAAACACCACTTTGAGCAATGGCAAGTAACCTCTCCTGTTGCCTAAACTTCTCCTTTCTACTTAGCTTGTGCTTTTGGAGTCTGCTTCCTGGCTTCAGAGCCTTACAGCTCTGCGTGGGAAGGACTCCTTTGCCTCTCCATCCTTAGAGGACATGATTTTCAGGTGTACCTTTAAGAGACACCCAGTTCAGTTGTTTGGCCTGGCTGCTGGGGGAAAAATAAAAGATATGCCCGAAATGAAAGCACAATGTGATACTTCAGTATCTCTGATTAACTCACTTGCTTAGCTTATGTTTTCACCTATGTTTTGGTCCTTAGCTATCCTGGGTTTTAGTCCTTCAGAGTTCACATACGGAGCACTGAGTGTGGTGTAATCCACTGGGAGGATACCCTGGATGAGCTGGCCCTGGCAGTGGTACCTACCGGCAGCAGGTGACAATCAGTGCTATGCCCATGATCAGCAGCAGTCCCCCTCCTGCAGCTGCAATCACCACCGTGATGAGCTGATACGCTACAGACGGGAGAGACAGAGACTCAGAAACCCCGGAGTAACACATCCACAGTCCCCATGCAAAGGGATTAACTGTTTTATTTCCCACCTTGCCCCCCCTGCAAGCAACATTGCCTTAAATTTTCAACTGAAATAGAAACAAGTTCTTGTTTCCCTAAGGAATAGACTCCCTTCACTGATAGGTCAGAATGATTCAAACCGTGTTTCATGGATTCACCTTCAAATAACTTGCTTTGAAAGTGTCCACTGTATGTGCTATCCTCACAGACTATATAGGGAAAGGAGATGATCTTTCCTTAGGAAATAGCATTAGGTCAATTTTGTCAAAGAAGGTCCACAAAATGACTTGCAATGGAAAATGAAGAAACAAAAAAACACCAACAAAAGCGGCGTGTACCTACTGCATTTTACACACAATCGCTTGCAATTATTTGTTTCAAATGTCCCATTTCTGACACTGTGGAAAATAAAATAAATGGAATTTGGTACTCACGGTTTCCACAGTTGAATCCACCCAAGCCAAAGGGGCAGCTGGGAACAGAGAACAACAGGGAGTTTCAGCGGCTCAGTTGTGCCCACAGGTCACCAGAGCAAGGATGGTGGGGTAGGAGGAGGGCAGAACAGTCACCATACCTCACACAGGTCTCGTTTTCCAGCTTATATCCATCTTCACAGGCTGAAACCAGAGAGAAGGGCCGTGAGCACCGCGTAGTGGAGCCGGGAGGGATTTCCCACCGCCGCTTCCCAGGGCAGCCTCACCTCCACCGCCCCAGGGGCCCGACCGCACCGCGGCTGCACAGCAGGAACGCGATGCGCTCCGATGGGATGCTGGATGTCCTCTGGTTTAGGCAAAACATTGTGCTCTTAAATTCACCTCCCGCCGGCTTTAACGGAGCCATTTCAGGGCTTCCAGGCAGAGCCAGCCCAGAGCCTGGCACTGGGAGGGCTGCTGGCAATGTAATTCCCAGCGGAGCTTCGTCATGCCCAGATGAAAACTCACGGCACACTTGTACTGCTTCCCACAAAACAGCAACGTAAAAAATCTGCAAGTGCCTCCAGCTTTCGTTTTGAAAGCCCGTTTGAACGGTGCTACTTTAGCATTGGTGCATGTTGTTAATTACTTTTAAATGTTAGTACTCCAACAAGACGTTATGCAAACACAGTCAGGGTAACCCCAAGTGGTATGCCTATGTTTTTTTCTCATGTCGCCTTCTTTTCTGATCTTTCAAATGTGCAGCTAAATCAAATTGTGAGGTATCATATTTTACTATACAATAGAAATTGAATATATTAGATCTAAATAATCCAGAAAACTGCTATGTGCAAAATGCTGGTGAAAAACTGAAACCATTACTTCAAAATAAAATAATTTTTATGCTTTTGGACAGCTAGCCTAAATTATCTGAGGAAATTATGCTACCCTTCTGATGAACAGCAAAGGGGATGATAAACTGGATACACAATTATAAGGTTCAAATTACTGATAAGACCACTGCTTTTCTCAGCAATAGCCCCACCAGAGCTCTTGCAGATCTGCTGCCTTTCGCAGAGACAGTGGAGGCAGTCACTCAAAGACCTAGGCAGGAGTGACACAGCCACTTTGGGCAGAGGGACAAACCAAGGCCAGCACAGACAGCAGACCTTGGGGGTCTGCAAGACATCTGGGAAACCCCTGTAGCACATTCCGCAGGGAATTGTTAAATGAAAACAAAAATGCTCATGGATTTTTTCCCCCCTCAAACAGTACGTGCTGTCACAGAATTTCCCTGAATTTAATTCCAGTTTCAAATCAAATAGTTGGACTGGAACTACATTTTAGAGAAACACCCAAGACTGATTTTAATATTTTCAGTGACAGACAATCAACCACAGCCCCGGGTCAGATGCTCACAAAGTTAATTTTCCTCAGCCATTAAAAACATTCACCTTCTTTCTGGTCTGAATTACCCCAGTGTCAAATTCTAGACTTTGGATGTTTGCTTATTAGACTGGAAAAGGTTATGTGATCAGTTTTCTCCTCGCCACCACCAAATCACTCCTTTATCTTTAATAAAGCCAAGGCCACTGAGATCTTTGAGTGTCCCTAATTATTGCAGCTTTTTTCTGAACGCTCACAGGTTCTCTTTGACCATTTTGATTTCTGGTTCCGAGAAATGGATGTTGCAAGCCCAGGGATAACAAAATTTCTCATCTTTCACCTGCCTCACATCCTCAGGATGTGTGGACACAGAAGAGTGCTGCACTCACATCACTTCTGTGCCTGTAGACACAGACTCGCTGTAGCAACTGGCACCAGCAATGATGGTGGGGGCTGATGTCCACCAGACCTGTCTTGCACACCTTTCTCTGCCCTATATAGCCCCACTACTCCTTCACTGCCTCCCTCACTCCATTTATTTTGCCAGAGCTGGGGATCAGGAGGGTGAAGCTCATCACACAGCCCCCCTGTTGCACCTCACTGTGATGCTCTTTGTACTGGATGTATTTTTCTCCCTCTAAGATGATTTTTTTTGAAGTAAAGGAAGGCACCAGAGGTAACTGTGAAAGAGTTAAGAGCCTCAGTCAAAAAACAGCCAGGGCAAGGATAGTAAATCCCTGCCTGTAAAAGGATCCTTGCCTGGCTCATTCATCTCACGGAGGCATTAGCAAAAGGAGGCTGGGTGGGTTACTCCTTTCACTTGCTGACAAAAACAGATGGAAAACATTATGGAGTGAATGTTCTACCAGGGTGAACCACAGGATCAGGCAGTAAGGAAAAGTGCAGTGGAAGGGAGGGAGGCATCACCTCAGAGTTCACTGGAGTTGCCTTCTCCAATGAGCACAGCAGCCCCGTGTATCCCAGCCCCAGTCCCAGCTCCAGCCCACCACCTGCATGCTGGGAAGGCCTCAGGAGCAGGCAGGCAGGTGCTGGAGCCCACCCTAAGCTCAGCCCTAGCCCAGTAATGTGTGTGGGCACATACATCTTGAGCAATTTCAAAGCTGGAGCTGTGCCATGGGCAGGAGCAGCCGTGGGACCTCGCTGGCACACGGCTCTTGGGTCAGGAGGATATCAGAGAAGTAAAGAGGAAAAGCAAGATCCTGAATATGCATTTCTCTGTCTTACTTAAAAACTTGGTGCTTATATATTTTCCTCTCCTCACCGTGTCTTTTCCTGCCACTTTGCTTTCTCCTTTGGCATCTTTCCTGCTCCTTTGAACACATTCCCAGGAGAGCTCTCACTGTCACATTCACTTGGCAAGATTTCAAACACAAGCAGGGAACAGAGGAAAGGCCTGAGTGTCAGGGGCCAAGTAAAGCTATCAAGCTGTGCTCTCCAACCTAGGATGCCTTTGCCTTCCCCTTCCCAAAAGACACTCAGGGGTCTCTTTGGAAACCTGCTTTGCTGCTCCTTGCTTCATTCCAGAAACACTCTGTACCAGTAAAAATAGCATGCCCTTGAAAAGCTGGCACATCGGGTTTGTTGCTCTGTTACTGAAATAGCCCTGAAGATACTGAGAAGTTTGAAAATCAGCAGTGACCCAGAGACACTGAGCAGCACAGCAAGAGGTACCATGGCCAACATGTTGGAACTCTTGTGGCTCAGAGACCCAACCCTTCCCTGGTCCATGCTTTTTCAAGCATGTCCCTGAGGACAGATGCTACAAGGAGGACAGAACAAACCCTGGGGTCAGGGCAGCCAATTCTCCCAGCCTTCCCACGGGGGAGACCGGACAGAGCAGCACAATAGCCATTTCCCTCTTTGCAAATACTATAATTGGAGCTACTTCACCACATTTTCACAACCCACAATGAGGGTCGGATGCTCACAAGACCTCGGTTCCTGTTTAGGCACTAAAAGGGCAGAGGTTTTCAAAGAGGCTGGTATATTGTATGCTATATTTATCAGCAAAATAGCCCTAAATATCAAATGGGGACCATAGCCTGGCTTTTGGAAAAGCCTTTAAAAATCCCAACCACCTGGCTTGCCCAGATGGGCACACGTGATAATGAAAATCTAGTATCTTGCCAGGGAGCGGCACCATGCCGTCCGTGCTGCCCTTATGTCTCTGCACTACAGCCTAAATCCCACACCAACCCTGTCCCTCAGACACTCTCAGTCTGATCAGTAGGATGTTTCCTACTGACAGCAGTGAGATGGAGGTGCAATGGAGGCCTCACTGTTTACAGGTAAGGTTTTTATATTTTCCACAGCAAACAAGCGTCACAAGTATGGAGTAATCACAAGTACAAGATCTTAGATCTCTCAGCCCTCTGCAGCCATCACATCCAAGTGCCTCACAGCCTTTCAGGTATTTACCTTCACTGCTTGGCAAGAGACATGAACAAGACAAATGGAGTAACTTTCCCTGGGTCCCCACTTCTCCACGGTGGAACAAGAATTGGATAAAAACCTCCCAAGTTTCAGCCCAGCTCCTCATTCACTACATAAGCCCCTCTGGCTCTCTAGGTTTGGTGGAGATGCTCAATATTGCCCAAAAGAAATCCTTCCTCCAACACACAAGATGAGGGGAAGGAAGGGAAACATGAAGGGAAAGGTTTTGTCACAAAGGAGCCACAGAGTGAAGGAGAGGCAGGACCATGACCTGGCATGCAGAGATGCCCATCTCTGAGCTGTCCCTCCCAGAGTCTGTACACAAGAGTTATTTCCAGGCACATTTTTCTCACTCTCAGATTTGGAACTGACAAAACATCTCCTCCTATTTCAAGAGCAACCCAGCAGGCAGTGCCAGAAGCAATATATAACCACCACTGCAATTGTTGGTGATATGTCATCAGAAAACTGCATTTCTTAAGAAGCCCTACAGCAACCACAAACTAGGGAATGGACACCCTGATCCTACAGAAGTCATTTGAACACTGGCATGCAAATACTTTGTTTAAAATGCAGCAAAACCAGATTTGTTCATCTCAGGAGTAGCTAAAAAACTAATGCAATCTTTAAGCTTAAAATTTCTATTTGGAACCCAGCTGAAAAATAAATTCATAATCATTTTCAGATACAAAATTTTAAAATACTGATGATGTATTAATATAAGCTTGTGATTTTAAAGCACTTCCCCTAAGTTCACTGAGAGTTCAGACAAAATCAAAACAGGCAGAGACGCACGTCATCTCTGCTCTGTGCCACTGAACTGGAGCCTAAAGCAGCCAGGCCCCCTTCTCCCTCTCCTCAATCACTGTGACTCACAGCATGCTCCAGAAAGAGATAATATTATTCCTCGAGAGAGACTGTATCTTCAGTGTCTGCTGAAAAGCCCCCTAACTAAATAAGAGAAACTTGAGCTGCTCATATTTATTCATAATATTGAGGGTTTTGCATGCACAGCACTACATGCACACACTCATTTCCACTGGAACAAAAACTTTAAGGAAAATTCAGGCAAAATACAGCACATAAAGAGCAATACCTCTGCAGGAGTGGTCCATCTTGTTGTATTTGAAGTACCCACTTTTGCACTGGCAGAGCGCGACTCCATCGAAGTCGGTGCATTCTGAAGTTTCCTTGTCACATTCAGGGTCTTTCTGTCTGCACAAGCTGCCAACTGTTGGATTGGAAAGAGGTGGCCAACATCAGCATGGTTCTCTCTGAACCCACCCTTATGCATATTTGCTTTCCCTGGGCATCCTGTTCAGCTGAGGTGCTGCTTTAATCTCTTCTTTTTTTCTTTTTAGCAATATTTGTTCCATTAGGAGAGAGTCAGCATTACCCTGTGTCACCATTTCTTGTGTACCTACCATCACTGGTACAGGCAAATAGAGCGGGTGAATAATAAATGTTTCAGTTCGGAAGCAGAAGGGGAAATGAAAAAGAGAAATCTGGTTTGGCTCAAGCTCAAACACATTCATCCCCTGACACAGTTCAACAAATCAATTTTTAAGCTCATATCAAGCGAAACGTTTTGCTCAGACCAAACCAATTCTTTTCCATTTCAGTATTAGGCACTGGGTTTTTCATTTTTCAAACAAAAAATTTGTACTTTCATTTACATTACTTTGAAGCAGTGTTTTAATTTAGAAAGTCAGACTTGTTACAATGAGCATTCAGCAAAACTGTGGATAAATGATGGAAATTGTGACATCAAATTTACATTTTTTACTGGGAGGTCAGACTAAATGGAATGAATAAATATTCGTGAGAAATAGGATTTTATGGAAAATATGTCACATATTTGGCACTCTCCTTTCTATAAACCTCTCCTTGCTAGGTCAAATTTTTTTTAATCTGACACCCTTTTTTTTAGGTACTTACACAAGAATATAATTTGTTTCTTATTCTGCTTATTTCAAGCTAGAAGTTCACTTTACAGAAGCACTGTATCAGAGGTAATGGGTAGGTATAACGTAAGCAGGTCTACCCAAATAATTTAATGCAATCTGTGGGCAGAGTGTGGCTTTAAAATACATCACATTGCAATAAAAGCACATCTTAAACTTCTCATCTGCATGTTTACTTTGCCAAAATGATACCAGGGGCTTCCCACTAAACCCAGGCTAAGCATTGCCACCCTTCATCCTCCTCCAGGCCAAACCTTAAAGCCTTGAACCCAACAGTCACACGACTCCACGTGCAGCAGTTCCCTTGCAACCAACTCTTTCATGGATCCTCTTTCATGAGGTACCTCTCACAGCTAAATCTCCTCTATTGCTCCCTCAGGAAGTGAGAACTGGGAGATGCCAGGGCACAGCATCGGGGTCCATCTGGAGAAGGTCATGCACAACAGTGGTGTCCTTCTCCACATCTTTCTCTGCTGTATCCACACTCCCCTCTAGCAGACAGAGGATTCAGTACAGAAACCAAAAGGTCTTAATTGTGAACCGTTTTCCAACCTGCAACACTGAAATTGGGCAGGCAGGAGAGCAGAGCTCACTGTGCAGCCTCCAGCAGCTCTAATCGAGTTCACTGGCGGGGTTTTGTCTCTTGGCTTTCACACCATTTCCCTGGCTCCCGGCCGTGTGTGTGGAATTAAGACTTACGGTTTTTTGATCTGGCTGGGCCTGGTGTCACATCCCAGAGATGAAAGGGATGCCCCACAATGCCTCTAATCCTGTGCTGTGCAATATTTTCACAGAGAGGCAGATTTCTCACACATGTGGCAAAGATAAGGCTCAGTATCTGCATCCCTTTTGTACTGTGAGGTTCTTAAGATGACTCCCATTTAAGTAAGATAAAAAGATTCAGAGGGATTTTTCCAAATGGCAAAACGTTCTCCCCCTGTTATAAAAGGAGCCAAATAAAACATCCCTTTCCCCTCCTGCCACAGTCCCTCCAGATGCTATTTACCTCTGTGGAGTGATTTCAGGCTGGAGATGAACTGGCAGGCTTCAGTGGGGGATTTGCAAGCTCGAATGTAGCTTTTCACACTGCTGATAACATCGTAGAAAGTCACGTTGGATGCTAAAGAGAACGTGGATTGCACTGAAACATGCACAAAATTTGCCTCCCTAACAAAAAACAAAACAAAACAGCCCTGAGTATCACAGGTCAGTCTGATGTCATCATTAGCACCTTATACATAGGACTGTTACTAATACAAGTGATGCTTATCACAGACGCAGCACTACAGGCACACTGAAAGAGCCCTGCACTGTAACAGACCTTAAAACCAGGACTAACCAGTACACAGAGAGGAGAATATGGAGCTGGAAGGCATGCTGGTAGCTCGCTTTGGAACCAGCCCTAAATCCGTCCTGGGCAGCCAAGCCTAGAGATCTCCAAGCTGCTCAGATCAGGAGGAGAGTACCAGGTGAGCCAGGCAAGCTGGTCAGGCATTCCTCATGCCCTGTACCACTGCCAGGCTGGATTTTATCAAGCCCAGCACTGACTCAAAATGGAGAGTGTGGATCTCAAGTTGAAGATCCCAAATGCTCAAATTTCTCATTCTTCCCCTGGTAGCCTTAGCCTTACCTGCTTGCCTTAACTGTGGAGTGGTGGTACCCTGGCAAGCCTGACAGCGATGCGTTGAGCTGCAAGGAAGGAGAGATCAGCTGTTAGTGCCCCAGGGGATGATGGAGGGAGGCAGCCTCACGGGATGTAGCTTAGGACAGTCCTCCTGGGTCACTGACACCATCCCCTGTGTTTCCCAGAGATGCCTGCTGAGACCAAGGGTGCTCTGAGCATCCCAGAAGTTCATCCACTTGACAAGAGAGATGCACTGCCCTGATGCCAGTAAGGGATGGACAAAGTCACCATTGCACAGCCTTGGACAAGAACAAAGACCTGGGGATTTTGACATGAGCATCTGCCTGTGGCCCCGCTGTGTAATGGCCACAAAGGTGCCAGGTGTCAGCAGGGAGAGAGCCCCGTGCAAGGCCGACCTCAAAGCAGCCCCCTTGGAGACTGCAGATTTTCCAAGGAGCCTCCCTGACCCTGGATCTGTGCAGTTGTTTGTATTCACTTCCCAGCACAAGCTGAGCAGGCAGCATCACAGTGACTCCACCCAGCACCCCCCTCCTTTGGCAGCATCTCCGAATCACCTGCTCCAAACAGCTGGAATAAAGTGGAGCCAGCCCAGGAACACTCACAGGATGAACTTGTGCATGCAGTGGTCTGGATAAAAACTGCACAGACATGTACCTATCCCCATCCCATGGGTCTTTTTGGAGCAATTGATGGCACAGCCTATGGGGAAGCCAACAGCCCATCCAGCTCTGACTCTCAACTGACCTAGAGCCACGTGGCTACAACTGAATGGCTGGGAAATGTGACAACTGTAAGAGGAGCAAAGGGGACTTGTCCCACCAGCACTGCCAAAGTCCCAGCAAGGACACTTACCATCTCCAGGATCTCCCTCTCAATGTGGAAGAGCTCTGTGTATTTCCCATGGGTGATATTAACTTTCAGTGGAACCTGACCAATAAATATTCTCACTAAAAAGGAGAATAAAACAAGTTAGTTGGAACACAGCTCTGAGCCACGTGTAGATGTGCTTTCATCTGCCTTACATGAGAGGCTGTTTGCATGAAATATCCCTTTACAAGGCATACAGAAAACTCAAGTCTGAGAGTCACTGCCCCAACAAAGCAAAGTCACAGCCTTGGGTTTTTTGCCAAGGGTTGCTGCAATGTTCCCATAGACCCAGTCAAATTCCAGGGCTCAGTGCTGCTGAACAGACAACATTTCACTTCAGGGTTCATACATTTCATATAGAAACAGACTAACTTAAATAGATCCCTGAACACAGAGAGAGATGGGCAAATGTAGTAATAAGACACTGTCAGGTACCAAAGCTATTTATCATAATTTGGGGTAAACATGTCAGGTCTCTTATTCCTCCCTACAATGGAAGGAAATCAAATCAGCAAGTCAAAATAAAGCACTGTAGAAAGGACATTTTCATTTTTCAAACTGCTGGAGAGAATGAGCAATGACATTTGAAAAGAGGTCCAAAAGATGCATTTTTCTGTGCTTAGATTCATATTTGATTCACAGCAGCAGAATGCAATAATCTGAGTTGTCCAGACTTGCAGAGATAATACTCCTAAATCTTGTATTAAGTGTCATGAGATACTCAGTGGAAATGAGAACTCAGAGCTCCAGCCTTATGTTCCACCAGAAAAACAAATACAGTTGCAGATAATGTTATAAAGTCTCCGAATCTTTCCCATTTTTTCCCCATCCACTGAGCCTATCTTCACCACAAATTGTATATCAGACATCTCTAATGTAACAACTCTGGACAAAAATTATGATGAGAATCACCTTCAGAGTATTTATATAATCTGCCCGTACCCCAGTTCAAGGCATAATCAAAACCAGACTCTAAATTAGAGGCTGACACATTCCAACTTGAAGAAATGTTTCAAAACACTTTTCAGGGACACCTCACCCATGTTTCCTTAGCAAAATTTCCATGCTTCTAATCCTCATTGATTAAGGGTCAGAAAAAAATCTATGAAAATAAATTCCCCTTTACAATGGAATATTGTAAATCCTTGAGACTGAGAGTCCTCTGATAGAAAGGAAGGGGTCAGAACCTGAGTTCCAGCTAATAACTGTGCTGCTCAAAAAACGCTAAAGGTATGAAACAAGACCTTGATCTTACAAAGACTTTCATGGCTGCTTAACTTTCCACACATGGCCGATCCTGCTGAAGCCAGGTTACACAACAGCCCCACTCACTTCTCCCAGGCCAAGTGCCTTTACCAGAGTTTGCAGGGCTGATAAGCTGCTGAATGCTTTTTGGGAGTTGTAAAACACATCAGGAACAGAAGGGGCACATCTGTCCTTACTAACAAGCCTGAGCCCACCGCTCCATTGCTGCATTTTTAAGAAGCACTCAGATCTCTCTGCCTGCTCCCCAGGCAGCCCAACACTACAGGCATTAGACACCACACTTGTATAAACACTAAAAGGCTCTGATAAAAGTGGTGGTTGGGAGGAACATTAGGCTCCTGAACTAGTTTGAGCCTAAGTCAATTTATTTTAGAAGATTAAAGATAATTATTTCCATCCCTGTTTTTTCACTTTTGTTTTCTTACCTAAATTGCACTTTCCTTTTTCCAGCTCATATCCGAGAGGACACTGACAGATATAGGAGCCATGGGTGTTGTTGCAGGTGGCCAGTGCAGGACAAGGATTGGAAAGACATTTATCCACCTCTATAAAAGCAAAAAAACCCCAAAACAGGTTATAGTTACAGAATCATAAAAATCATCAACTGTTGGGCTAAAAGAGATCAACTTGGCTCCCCGTCTGTGAATCTTTAAGCATTACCAGATGCTTCATTGCATCATCTGCACTTACTATTTATCCTGTTCCTAATTACTCTGTAGGAGCTGTAAGAATAAATATAAACCACTTGAGTATTCATTCAAAAGCCCTTGGGGTCTAGCATGGATCCATGTCAATATGAACATCCAACTGATCTACAGCACTGCTCATCAGAAGATATCAGGGTTCTTTCCAAAGACAAACAACCCAAGAGTTCATGGATGAAAAGACCAAAGAAGGAATCTCAACAGCCCAAGTTAGACATGTGAGCATGGGCTACTTCACCAAAGTCCTGCCCTTTTCATCCAAGCCCTGTTTCTGTGCTCCAAAGTAGTGCTTGAGCACTGATCCGGTCTGCGGATTACCCAGCAGTGGTGGAGGCAGCCCTGGCTGCAATCACCTCCTTTTCCAGAGCTCCTCCATGCCAGCCTGGGGATGGTCACAGCAGTGATACCTGCCTGTGCCACCAGTCACAGTGCCCTTCCTGCTGGGTGAGCAAGGGCTTGGGGAGCAGACACCACTGTGATAGATGGTGTCTCTGGGGATCAAGGACTGTAATCTCAGATGCTTCATAGACTACACAGCTCAAACTGAAAATTCTGAAGAATATATCCAATATTTCCTCTTGAAAGAAAAAAAAAGATGTCCTGGTCCAAAAAAGATCCTCTTGCTGCGCCTATGACTCACATGAGCACAAACACACATCACACATGCCCACAGGGGCAAATCATAGGAAGGGCTGGGGACTTGTCAGTGACAAGGCTCTACAAGACCAGCAGACATGTTACACACCACTTGTGCCTGTCTTGTGGCTACTGCTGAGTGCTGTAGATGAGGCAGGAAGGACAGGCTCTGTGGCCAAAGCACGAAGCACAAGAGCCATACCCATGTGAGCAATTCTGGTGGTACCACAATACCCCATGGCACCACACAAACCTGACAGCCCCAAGCCAACCTCTGCACTGGGACACACCACTTGATGCAATCTCATGCCGGGACTGGCATGGCACAGCTACCTCAGCATCAGCGAGTTGGAGATTTGGTGCCTCTAATCTAGAAATGAGTGGGTGTGATTTAAAACCATGGCTTTCACTTTGCCATCCTTCAGTTTGTGCTTCGTACAGCAGAGACCAGGGCAGCTTCTCTCCGGGCAGTGATTGCCCACGTACAAAGCACCATGGCCAAGACAGCAGAGGCCTCTTTTGCATTCTGGTAAATGGCAAATCTTGGTTTTCAAAGGAAAGAGTAATTTGGCAAAAGTGTGAATCAGTTGCTAAAAAAGGATGCATTATCTTAATTTTTCAATTAAAAAGAAAATTCATTCCAGTAATCTTTTTTGCATGAAGTTATAGCTATAATTAAACCAAATCAGCCTGAGAAGTAACCTTTAAATACTTAATTATTGGATGGAATATATATTATTGCCAGTATCTCACTGAGATCAATGCCTTGAGCACACACAGTAGCCTTCAGCAGTATGATGGCCAGGCTCTGAACTTCAAACACAAAGTCAATTTCCTTTCATATAAGACTTCAGCAAATGTATTTACTTGAGAAGATAAGGAGACTGGCAGTAGTAATAAATTACTGTAACAACACACTCAGCAAGACTATGGTACGTAGCTGACCAGGAGAAGCATCAGGCCCCTAAGTAGAAGATTAATATTTAGTGAGGTGGCGAGAAAACAACCATAGTTTGTAATATGAGAAGCAGTTTCAACACAAATATCAAGTGCTGGCCAACTGTACTTTCTCATTAATAAGATATATATCAATCATTATCAATTGTTATTGTTAACCTATCAACAAATACAAAGTACATCCTGTGCTTATCTGGAAGGCCAATCAGCTTTATTTTCTTGAAACTGTCAAATTTCAGCTAAACCTTTCCATCATAAATGTTCAGCAAAGTGCTCACCCTTATTTCAGCCATTCAACATGATTGCTAAACCCTTAGCTTAAAAAAACCAACATGGAGACAGAGTTGTTGCCCTCACACTCGGCTGACAACAGACTTGTCATGCATACATGCACACACAGCTCTTTGAAAACTCTAAAAGTGGGACCCAGGCATTCCTGCCCTGCTCGTTCCTGGCCCCACCACTGGTGAGAGCCACTGTACATGTTACCTGTTGCTGGAGGTGACGTCCTCAGCCCAACCGTGCTGCTCGACGGAGGAACAGTGGTTGGTTTGGTAGCAGCCAAAGTCGTAGCAATGCTCACAGTGGTCTTGGTGGTTGGAGGGGCTTCAGACGGACTTGTAACAGGGAAGTTTTCCTCAGTGACTTTACCAGGCTTCGTAGTGGTGGGATCCATGGCTTCTGTGCTTTTAGCAGTGGTATACCCGTGCTTAGTGGCAGTGGGTGTCTGGGCCCTGTGGTCTTTCACAGTGCTGGCCTCACCTGGGGTGGGCCGGTGACTGGCCGGCGTGGTCAGCGCAGGAGGTTTCACTGTGGTCACTGCCACCGCGGGGACAATGTTGCTGTGATTTGTTGCACTTGGTGAGGGACTAAGAGGTGCATCTGTTGGACCAGCCCGTGGAGCAACACTGGCCGTGGTGAGCAGCGGTGTCACCTTCCCAAAGCTGTCCCCTTGGGTGGTGGCATCTCTAGGTGAGGCAGTCTCTGTTACTGTCACGGGAGCAGACACAGACACGATGCGTCCACCAAGCAGCTCCATGGGTGCCGTAGGGACAGGTGACCTGGTGGGGGTGAAGGTAGTGCTGTTTTGGGGTTGGTGTGTGACACTGGGCTTGTTGGTCTCTCTGGGTGAGCTTCCGGCCGTGGCAGCTGTGGAGGGCACCTGCCTGACCACACTCGTAACCACAGCGGTGCTTGCTTGATCAGTGTCGCTGGACTGCGAGACGGACGAGGGTGATGAAAACACAGGCAATAAAGATGCTAATGAGTAAGATGGGGAGGGCAACGAGGAAGTGGGCAAGGATGACAAAGCCTCCAGAGGGGGTGAAGACGCCATCACAGAGGGCGAACGTGGCTCAGGTGATTCTGACAGTGTAAACAGATGAGTTGGTGGTGGTGTTGATGACAGTGAGTGCTGCAGTGATGACAGTGAGGAAGAGGCTGGAAATGCTGATGAAGATAGAGATGATCTGTCAGTGGTCAACAACTTGGAGTCAGTGTTGAAGAGAGTTGTGTTTTCTATGCTGCCTGTAGAAGCAGAAGTCGACAGTTTGGAAGGGTGCAGCAGCAACGGCTCCGTAGAAGGTTCAACAAAACTGCTACTGTTTGATGCATTGGTCTGCCTCTCATGAGCCACGGATGATTTTGATGCATCAAAAGGGCTGGAAATTTCAGAAAAAAAGGTGGAACTTTCTGAGGAGTCAGCAGAGGTGCTGCTGTTGGAGATGGACAGGAGGGTCCTTTCTCCTCCTCTGGTGTATGTGGTTGAAATGTATGTGCCATCTGTGTGAGAAACTGAGGTCCTTTTCTCAGCATCGATGCTACTGACTGGCTGATGGCTACCTGAAGAGTCTGGAGTAAAAGGACAAAAAATATTAGAAAGACAGAATAATATGAAAGTATTTTGATGTCATATTAAAACTGCTTACTAAATAAGATGTTCTTGTCTGTGAACCAGTCCATGCTTTTCTAAAAATTTCAAGCACCATTCAAGCATGGGTCTGGGATTAGGAGTCTTATACACTCCTTAATGGATTCTGAAGTGGTGAACCTTGACAGACACAAGACTCCCATGAAATGTGTATGTTTCCAAATCACTGTTCTTCACATATTGCTTTCCTAAAGTGATCAAACTCTTAACATTCCATTATATTTGTGGCAAGCTAAGCAGGAAAACCCAACTGTTCTCTTTATCACTCATAATTTACAAAACTCATATCCTCTCCCTTTTATCCTCCATTCCCATCTATAGAATATCCATCTTGTTCAGTCAATTTGTTTTTAGACACAGTGAACTTCATGCCTCGGCAGGATGGAATTATTACATTATGTTAACTTGCAGCTTATCGTGAACCCAGTGATTCAAAACTTTGCACCAAGGAAATCCTAAACAAATAGCACATCAGTCTGCAAAAAATTCAGATTATTTAGCATAAAAGGTGCAATCAATCTTATAATGCCAATTTCAGGGTGTACAGCTAAGTTCAGCCAACTTTAAAAAAATAAAATAGGGTATTGAAAATTTGTTTTAATTCTACAACTGACTTAGGTCATCACAAAACACTTCTGAAAGCATCATCCGAAAGAAACCAGTTAGGATGCAAAAAAAAGCACACGGTCCTCAAAACAAGAGGGTTTATGGCTCCACTTCTGGAACAGTTCCCCATCTGTGTGGGCTTGAGTCTTTTAATGGAAACATCCCCCTGAGTGAACCCGCAGGTGGTACTGCATGTAGTAATGAATGAGAACTTTATGAAAAACATACTAAAAAACAGGACAATGTGAATTCAATGTGTACACAAGTGTACACCAGGAGACATCAACTTACTTGTGAGATCGTTTTGGAAAGAAGAGTAAGCGGGTGTCTTGGCAGAACGTACGAAGACCGTCTCTGTTGCAAAGCCTGTGAAGCCCCTGCTGCTGGTGGAGGCATTGGCTGTCCTGCCCTGCTCCACCAGCGCTGGCTCAGCTGGCCCTGGAGTGCTGGAAGCTTCGGCATGAGAAGAAGAGCTCTCCGTGCCGCCGGCCAATGTGCCATCTGTCACTGAGTGCAGCATCCTCTCCTCGCCACCCGCAGACGTGGATGAACTGTACACAGGATCGGTGAGGGGGCTGGACATCCCCTCCTCAGCACTCGAGCTGCTTAGGGAGTGATGGCTGCTGCCAATGGCTGGAAAAGGATCGAAAAGCAGGCATCTGATTTTATAATCTCAGAGCAGACAGGACTGTCCAAATACAGAGGAATTAGCACCATTAAGAGTCATAACGGTAGGTTTATGTTATTTATAATTATCACCCCAACCCAGACAGGCAATAGATGTGTCCTACAGCAACAAGCTACATCTCTCAAGAATGAGACCCTTCCTGTTAAGTATCAGCAGCTGCAGATATACAACACCACGGGGCAGAACCATGACCACTTATAAATGCTGCCCATGATACCTCCAACAGCTGTGTCATACTAATCCCACAGAGGAGGGGAAGGGAGAGGCAGTCAAATGCTACCCCAGAGTTGAGAAAAACTCACTGGAAGGTTCACCAGCAGCTGAGAAGTAGGTGAAGACCCTGGATGAAAGGGTGACCTTGGGCTCTGGGGACACGTGTCTCACTCCAGGCCATGCTGTGGAGGATGGGATGGGGCCAGTGTGGGTGTCCCCAGCTGTGTCAGGATGAGATGTGAGGCTTTCTGCTTCTGTGCTCCACACGCTGCGGCTGCCTGGGGCTTGAGAGGTCCTCTCCTTGCGGACAAAGAGTGTGGCTGCAGGTGAAGGCACTGAAACGCTGGGAGAAAATGCAGGCAGCAGCTTTGTTGGAAGCTCACTGAGTCCAGCATCGGTCTGTGAAACATTACTCTGACTCCCAGGCTCTGCTGCCAATGAGGACAGCAGGACCGTGTCCGAGGTGCTGGCATGGGGCAGAGTGGGAGAGGAGCTCCCTGTGGCACTGGAATCTCCGCGGGTGTCCAACATGGGCATTGTTCTGCTCTCCTCACTGGCGGTAGCTGACACCACACTGGGTGTACTGGTGAGATGCAGGCGTCCTCCCCTTGCTGAGGTCTTTTCTGCTGAGAAAGGGCAGAGCAAAATGATTTATGCACCCTAAGCTATAAACAGGCAGGTGTTGTCTCTTGCATCACCACCCTCAGGCTGAGGGCACAGAGAGAATGTGGCAGAAAATCCAAACCTGTGGAAAATGCTGACTGAAGTCACAGCCCTTTCCTGCGCTAGGAGGGGCTGCTAGCAGCAAGGCACCCTGGAGAGGGCACTGGGAACAAGACATGGGAGCACTTTTGGGTTTGCTTCCCTTCAGCTCTGCTCCCAGTGCTGAAGCCTGACCTGGGCACCAGGCACCCACACTATCACCTCTGCACCTGCAATGAATGAGGGGGAGATTACACAGCACCCAAATCCCTGGTACTAGAAAGAAAGCATGGCACGCTTGTAAGGGATTAGTAAATACTGCCTTTGCACCCCAGGGTGGGAATCAGGAATGGCTGTTGCTGCTCCTGCTCATATAAACACAGCCAGCAGGGCAGTCTTGAAATTGTGCTGTCTCTGAAAACACAGCAAATCTCAAGGCCAGACTGCTCTGGCAGTAAGGCTGGCTTTCCCTGGTGGCTAAATGTAAGAAACAGATAATGCATTTTTCTCTGGAAGTTGAAATTTTCACCCATAATGTCCAGTGGCATTGTCCAGCACCTTCCAGCATGCCCTCACTCTCCAGGCAGGTGGGTGTCTGATGTGTGGTCAGAGCTCACCTGGGGAAGTGCTTTCTGAAGCAGATGGTGAGCCCCTGAGCAATGGGTTCACGGACGGCACTGTGGCACCTCTGCCACCACCACCCTGGGTTCCCAAAGAAGACTGGGAATGGCCTGGAGAGCTGATGTTTTCGGTACCAGTGGTGGCAATCTCTGTTGTTTGGGCCAGTGTGGTGCTGGCTGGCAGAGACCTTAATGTCCTCCCTCCACCCTTGGTGCCTGCTGTGGAAATGGAGGTGCTGGTGGTGGGGAAATCGGCTCTTTGCTCTGTTGACAGGATGCTGAATGACACATGGCTGCTTCCAGTAGCTAAAATGTGATAAAGAAACAAGTTACATTTTTGCACATATGAAACTATAAATAAAAATAAGCTTTCCTCCAGTAGCACACAGAGGCAGCAAGTACAAACACAAGTAGAAAATATGAGATGTCAATTTCCAAAGATGTAAATCCTTTGTACAAAAATTCGTCTTCTAAAAAACATAGTGTGATGCTGAGAAAAGTGCTATTATATAAAAACTGTTGAAATACAAATGCTGTGCACTTGATTTCACCATTATGTGCCTGAGTGCACTCCATGCTGCTGGAACAAATATCGTGACAACCCAGAAACGCCTGGAAATCAGTTCAGACAAGGCACTACCCTGAGCAGTGTGAAGGTCTTAGAGAAGTCTGAAGAAACAGGATCAGGGGGATCAGACCTCTTCAGCACCACAGTAGGGACTAGGACCAAACAGCAGCATGAAAGACCTCAGAAATCACATCCAAAGTTGTCTTAAATTTGTTGAGCTGGTTCAATTTCTGGGAAGCAGCATCGTCCAAGGAGTAGGACAGAAGGTAGGAACTGAAGTCTGATCCCTGGGACTGCAGGGACATGATCTAATCCTCACTTGCTTAGGTCTCTTGTCTTAACATGGAGATAGCAACTGGAGATAGTAATAAAAAGGATTGTGAATTGAAAGTTAATTATTTTTCTTGGCGTAACGAAATTTTCCACATGTGCCCTTTCTGTAAAAAAAACCTAAAGCACATTTTATTGGTCAAGCAAGAGCTGAAGAATTTCAGACACAAATTCACACAGCATCCTTCCAAACAGTATATTCTGCATAGCAGGAAAGAGTCAGGCACGTGCAAGCTGCAGGAACAGTCCTCCTTTGGCTAATAAAAAAAATGGTATTTCAATTCTAGCATTAGCTCACCTGGGGAAGGACCTTCCGAGGGAGAATGAGAGTGTGTTAGGGAAGAGTCTGCCACCTCGGTGAAACCTGTCATTCCTGTGGACCCCTGAGCTCTGTAGGTGTCTCTCACAGAAGATGTGGACAAGGATCGGGTTGTGCCCAAGGTCCTGTACATGCCACTGCTGGACGTGGAGCCCTCTGCTGCTGCCCAGTGGCTGCTGCCCGAGGCAGACCTGGGAGACCTCCCACTGCTGCTGCTGGACGTGGCTGAAATGGGAGCGTTGGTGGCAGAGGAAGTGAGGGAGGCTTTGTCTGCCGCTGGTCGGTGGCTGCTTCTGACACCTAAGATCCAACAACACCAGGTTTGATTTATGCATACAGAGCTATAGATTCGATTGTTTGCTCAGCACCCATTTCTACGCTGCCCACTGAAAAACTGAAGGTGTTTCTCTGGGAAGAGGTGAATGTCCTAAATACAGGCACATGTGCCTTACAAAAACCAGTGAAAATCTCAAACCCACATCCTATAGACCAGCCTGAACAGCAGATGTAGCACCAGGTGACAGCTGCAAAACCCCAGCAAGCAGGGAAAGTGAGTGCACATATTTCTAACCCATGCTTTTCCCAGGACAGGAGCTTCATTAGCAATGAGAATATCGATGTTTTTCACTTTTTCACCCAAAAACTGAGATCCACTCTCCCCCTTCCCACCCGCCCCACTGCCAGCCCAGTGCAGCCAGTAATAAAAGCATCCATGTATCCAGTAATGACTGACGGCCATATCTGAAGAAAAGCAGCACAGGGATGTGCAGTCTCATCCAGCCTCAAGGCAGACAGCTTTCAGACTAACAAATTTACCTCGGAAAGGACCTTCGGAGGCAGAGAGGGAGCTTGTGAGCAAAGGACTGCCGGGAGGGCCCGGGAGATTGGTGGCTTCCCGTGGGCTGTTGGGATGATGTGTCCCAGTCCTCAAGGAAGAGAAGGTCTTGCCCAAAGGCCTTGTGGGGTCGGTGCTGGTGGCAGAGTCCCTTGTCACCCCAGCTGCGTGGCCATTCTCTGGGGACATCGGTGTCCCCAGTGCCACACTGGACATGTCAGCACCCTGGGTGTCCAAGCACAGCGTCGCCTCTTCTGCACCTGGGATGCTCTTGGGGGGTTCAGAATTGCTGCTAAAAGCTGAAAAAGGAGAAAAGAAAGACAAAACTGCATAAACATAAATAAAAACTGTTGGGTAGGTTTCATCCCACTAATAGTAGATGTAGACAATGTATGTGTGAATATTCAATATGGAAATATTTAATACTGGGAAATCATTAAGATGGGAAAAAAGTGGTCTCTAAGTAGGAACTGCTGAAGTTATTGCTTGAAAAATTCAACTGGAAGTTTTCAAGGAAAATCTATCCTCCCCTTCCAACAAGAATAATATTTATCCATACTTTCATTTCTGTGAAATGTTTTTAAATGTACAGAATGTGCCAAACACAATATTATTCCTCCTTTCTTTAAAATAAAAAGGATATATTTTGTTAATAAAGAGTCTTTAAATAAGAGTTCTGAGGTATACAGCTATCTATCAAAACTCACTTGTGGAAGCATTTTCTGAAGCAGAAGGCGAGCCTGTGAGCAATGGGTCTGTGACACCTCTGCCTTCACCACCCTGGGCACTCACAGGCATCCCAGGGGTCCGGCTCTGGGCTGAAGAGCTGGTGATTTCAGTCCCAGACGTGGAAATCTCTGCCATGGTGACCAGCCTGGTGCTGGCTGGCAGAGACCTTAATGTCCTCCCTCCACCCTTGGTGCCTGCTGTGGAAATGGAGGTGCTGGTGGTGGGGAAATCCGAACCTCTCCTCTCCGTAGCTGAGTTGCTGGATGGCTGGGAGCTGCTTCCAACAGCTACGGTACAATAAAAAAATGGATTTATACACATGAAATGATAAACAGATGGATCCATTTTCTTCCCAGATGCTTACAGCACACATACAGATATTAAACATAGGAAGTTTTTAATCTGGACAAAGTGCTCTTTTGGAAAGGCATGACTCCCCTCACCGCAGGAAGACCTCGCACAAAACCCAGGGCTTGCTGCCAGGCTTTGTGAGAGTGGGGTGGCCCAGACAGCAGGAAACCCCACAGGACAAGGTCTGCAGGGACTTGCCTTTAAATCCTACCTTTGCTCTAATACTGCTGGAAAAAGGCTCAAGATTTTTTTTTTTTTTTTTTCTTTTTTTTTTTTTTGGTGGCCTGAGCACCACATCAAACAGCAAAGGGAGGAAACCTAAGCACAACCACATTCCCACATGAGCCTGCAGCTCCCTACACAGCCCAGGGCTTAGCGGGGCACTGTCCTTCGGATACTGGATCTCAGGTTTCCTGCAGCCCCAGCACTGCTCCCAGCAGCTGTGACAGAGGGAAGGGATGTGTCACTGTGAGAACCCTGGAGATGCGTTTGCTCCTGGAAAGCCCTGGACACAGGATAAGGACTCAGCAACACTGAGGTTTTCAGTAAGTTCATGTGGAGCTGGGCAAAGCCTCCGTTTTTGAGAGTTCCAGACACTGCCTGCTGCAGAGCAAGCAAGGGGAAGCCGTGGAGGCCTGAGGGATCTCAGGTTTGCTGTCCTGAGCAAGTTGTTAAGCACAGGCATCTCACCCTGTTTAGCTGAGGGCAAACCCAGCCAGTGTGGGTTCCCAACCTCCCACCCCACTCAGGCACAGGTCAGATGGGGCTCAGAGTTGCCCTTGCTCTGCAGTTGGCACTGGCCCAGTGAAGATATTTCACAGCTGCAGACAGCCACCCTGCAGAAAACACTGTGATAACATCCAAAGAACTTTATTTTTTTAAGTGGAAAATGCTGGGGGGGCTGGATCAATTTTTTTTTCCATTGCTTTTTCCTGCTTTCAGCAGGGAATTTCAGCTAACCATCCAAATAATAAAAAACAGAGTGCATGCAAAACAGAGCATCTCCTCTGTTTCAAGAGAGCAAAAACCATAAAATGGCTTTTTAAAGCTATGAAACAAAGGCCAGCAAAGCTCACCTCTGAAAGCGCTGTCTGTGGGAGGTGACGCTGTCAGCAAAGGGCTGGTGGAGTTCCCCGTGACACCCCTGGGGTGTAGCATGATGTGCTCTGCACCAGTCTGGGTAGTTGAAGCTCGGGAGGAGGCCTGGGGCTGTCCCAGGGAGCCGGGGAGAGCAGTGGTGGGGCTGGGTGAAGTGGCTGCAGTGCCCGTGGCAGGGCGGCTGCCCAGCTCCGTGCCCCCCCAGCTGCTCACTGGTTGAGAGGGGCTGTCAGTGCCTGCAAGGCAACGGGGGAAAGCAGATGAGAACCCAGAGATGGGCTTAGCTGCCTGCACACCATCCCCCACTGTCACCCTGCCCCTCAGCCCCCCGTCTGCACTGTGCCTACAGAAACTTTGTGTTTGGAAGCTGCACCAAGTAATTTATAGTTTTGATTATCAGGAGAAAACACGTGGATTCTTCTCTCCACCCTTGTGCATGAAGCAAGCCAGAAAACTGCCCTGAGTGCACAGTGAGGATGGAGAGCTGGATCCACAAAGCTCTACAGGGCAGGAGAACCAGGCTTAACCAATGCCTGCCCGTTCTGGGGACCAGCATTCACCTTGTTCCCAGGTGTTGGAACCCTTTCTCGGTGTTCCCAGGCTGAACTGGGATGGCTCACCTGGGTGATGAGATTGTGCAGATGAAGGTAGCAGCACTGTCCTCGTGGTGTTGTTAAACCCTGGCACGCCCCAGACCCCACCCTGCGTCCCCTCAGCAGAATCGGTGCTGACAGCCTCCGAGCCTGGTGGTGTCCCTCCGGCAGCTCCAGGGGGGATGGGAGAAGCCAGAGCCCTCTTGCCTCTCCCCTGCATGCCTGCAGCATGGTGATGGCTTCCAGGGTCTGGAAAGCAACAGGGAGAGGGTCATGTTCCCCTGGAAAAGTCCTTTTGTCTCAGCTGGGTGGCAGCAGCATCACCTGCAGTGGTACCCAGCCCTACCGCATGCAATGGGAAGGGTCACAGCTGCATCCCTCATGTTTCCTCTGTTTAACAGAGCACAGTTTAACTGCAGGAGGGATTGATGGGAACAGAGGGTTTCTGTCGCCAAAAAATAATGGCATTTTAAACATTGTCTTCATTTGTTCATGGCAAAAGAAGCAGATTTTTTTAGAGACATTAAAAATGCAGAAGGCAGCGAGGAGCTTGTGCCAGAACAGCCCACAGCTGGCAGCCTGGGCATGCCAGCTCCACATTCTAGTCCCCAAGCAGAAAAAAGCCCAAGGAATTAAAAAGTTAAAGAAAACCTCTATGCTTCTATCTTATCTTGGCTGGGGATTTTAAGAAAAAAACTGATGTGGGGACAGGGCAATCAGCACAGCTTTGTCCTGCTGCTGTGAGAAATGGGCCTTGATTTAAGTTCATGAAGATTATGATCAAGCCCAAAGGTAAGTGTTCACTTGCAGAATTTCCATGCAAGGACCTCAGCTAGAAATCCTCACCACAGCTGGTCAGGTATCCTTAAGATGAGCTCTTCTAACCCAGGCTAGGCTTGCAATGGGGTTCACCTCCTGCTGGGAAGTGTGGGGCTGCCCGGGGGGGTCTCTGCTCTTTGCACAGCCCCTGAGCTCAGTGGATGGGCAGGACTCTCTGGGTACTGTTGGGTGGTGAAAAACAGTGGCAGCTCCTGAGAATCATCTTTGTTGTAAGGTTAAAAAACCAAACCCAGCTTTCCTGGGATTGGATTTCTCTCAAAAATCCGCATTTCTAGCTGTGGGGCAGGAATACTTCCTAACCCAGTGGCTGTGCTCAGTCCAGGGGCTGGGAACAGCTAACAGGGACTCTCACATCCATAAAACTCACCGGCAGGATGGCCGTGGGTGAGCAGGTGGGTCACTGTCCCAGCAGATGGGTTCTCCGGGGATCCTGCTCCTGGAGGGGTGACATCCCCATCACTGGCCGGGGGGCCAGTGTGCCCCGTGACCCTGCTTGCTGCTGGCACCGCCCCGTGCCTGGCAGGCAGCCATGCCCACTCCCTGCTCCCAGCCAGCATCGTCACCAGCTCCACGCTGTCCAGGGGAGCACCAGGAGTCCTTATCTCTGTGCTCGAACTTCTCTCCTGATGGCTGCTTTCAATGACTAAAAGGAAAAACAAGAAAAATACTTAGATCCCATCAGCACTGATGTGCAGGCTCGGCTCACTGCAGTAACACCAAGGCCAAGCTCTGAGCTCATTTACTTACACTAGAGAAAAACTTTGCATAATCAAAACACAGACGTGAAATTTATTTTTGGATTTGCACCAGTGGAAATTAGATTGGTCTGTGGGACCAAATACCAAAACCCACCTCTGTGCAAAAGATTAATTCAATGCAGCACCCTCAGGATTTTTGTCTGGTAGGAGAAATAAATCTTGAAAGGAGCGAAAAGAAAGTCTTAAACAAATAACTGATGGAAATACTCGCAGTGTAGAGTCCATGGGAGGAGTGTGAAGGTCTCCAGAGCTGACAGTCCAGCACAGCCCATATACCCCATCTTGCATGTAAGATGGGAGGGGAGAGGGCCCCACAGCTCCTCCCCTGTCTCCACTTGGCCAGTGCTTGCTGGACACCTGACCTCGAATCCCATCACCTCCAGAGAGCTGGCACAAAGCTGGCTGAGATCTGCAGGGCAATCAGGAGGGTTGGCATAGCCCACCCAGACACCACAAGGCACGGGGGGCAGAAGAGATCAATGTATGGTGTGGATTATACTGCACACCCAGGTGCCAAAGCACCCCAAGATGGTGAAATATTTTGGCATATCTAACATTAATGTCTACCAGAATATGAAAAACAAGATGGAGAAGAAGATTGTGCATGAGTGGTGGTCCAGGGAATCAGGGTTTTCAGCCTGTGGTACCACCCAGGGCTGTGAGGATTTCCCCGAGTATCAGTTCACACGAAAACCAGCAGCCACCACCTATGTTACAGTCCCAAGGCCTGGCTGGTACTGCAGCCTCAGATGACATTCAAAGCCCACAACAAGTCAAAGCAAGTCCAAATCTGAAACGGCAAGGTCCCTGTGTTGTCCATCTTACTTAAAACCAGAATGCAGTCTCTGTCATGTGCATGGCATCCACAGGCAGCAGCTAAAGGCAGTCAGTCTCTGCCCAAAAGCTCTGATGTCGAAGGTTAAACCTGTTCTGGGCCTCCAAACATTTGCTGTAAGAAAACTGTGTGTTCAAGAGAAACACCCATGAGACATCTCCTCCTTGTCTTGTATGTCTTCTTTGGAGTTGCTGTACCTGCCACAACAGAGGTGGCAATTTCAGAGGTGATGTCCTCTATCCATTTGCAACAGCTTCAGTGGGAACTCACCAAAAAATAGAGGGGTAGGTAGGACAGTCTGTGTTTCATCCTGGCAGCCTGAGCCCCATGGGGGCCAAGGAGCCAAGAGCTGTAGTGGAGCAGAGTCCCTGGGGTACCTTTACTGGCAGCCCTCGCAGTGGCTGCGATGTCAAGCACACTGAGCAGCCACTGATGCCCAGAGCCCACTGTGAGCCACCTCCTGTCTCATGGGACGAGCTTCTGGTCCTCACCAGCTGGACAAGGGGATGGGAAGTGGCAGGGAACTCTTGCTATGTTCATTTGCAAGCCAATACCCAGCCTGTAATTGTAGCCCACAAGTCCATTTATAGCAGCCCCGAAAAATGTGGCTGTGCTGGAGGGCAGCGCTCTGAATTTCTCTTCATCCCCCTCTCACTAAAAGCTTTCAGCTGTGCAGCCCATGCTGCCTGCAAAGCCTGTGGCCAGCTTTGCTGCACGAAGAGAAGGCAAAGCAGCAGATGCTTAAAGAGACCCTTAGGGGCTGAGGATAGACAGAGGGAAATCTGCTTTCTCAGGTTGCCAACTCATTTGTCAAAAAGGGCTCTGGACAGGCAGCCTAAAATATACAGCATGACACTGCAGCAGGCATTTCATTGCCATTTCTCAAAAAATAATCCTGGAAATGCCAGCAAGCAGGGCCTTCAGCTATGTTCCTTGATTGAATGAGACCAGTTCAATAGTAAAACACTGCTGTTTGCCTATCTGGTGGTTGTTTGCCCTGCGAACCCACCTCAGAGTTTTCTCTATCCTCTTTTGGCTCTGTAGAGCTGCTGGGAATAAATCGAAGCAAAACCCTTCCCCTTATTGTGGGCGCCAGCAAACCTGGCTTTGAGTGCAGCCAGGGAGTGGAGGGGCTGAATACGAAGGTATTATTTACACAGGCTTTTTGGAGTCATCTGGCATTTTTAACTCTGCCCTGCAAGGTATGCCAGGTCCCGGTGCAGGGAGAAAAACCTCATGCCAGCATGGGCTCAGCTCCCCAGTTTGGTGGGTGCAGAGCATGAGCCATGTTGGAAAATCCAGCCCACAGCATGTAGTAAGGAAACGCAAAAAATCGTGTTGTTCAACAAAATAGACATGAAATCTCACATCCATCAAGCCTGCCAGAAGTGCCAAGATAACCACAATATCCTCTTTGATTTGTCTGCAGAAATTAAGACTTCAAAGACAAACCTCCTCTCGATCGGATGGACCAGATCAAACTTCTTCCAAAAAAATCCCCACGGGACCATCTGGCCTCCCCTGATGCATTAAAGGCTTAAAGCGGAGTGGCCCTTCAGCTGAGGTACCGATCTGTCACTAGCAATTTTGTCACATCCTAAGCTGCCAACAGCTTTCCATGGTTTAACTCCACATAACTACAGCCACTGAGAAATATTTGACTTCCAGCATGAAACCCTGCCACCCACTGGATCAGTGTTTTCCTTCCCAGTTAAAACTAGCAGTGATGCTCACCAGACAGGTCGAGGCTTGGAGTTACTTTTTCTTTGCAAGCATAACAAGTCCGTGGCTTGCTGTGAGCCGAGTTAAATAGCTCAGCCAGGACAAACAGATCAAGTTCCAGCTGATTTCTCAAGGCTTTGGGCTTGCCCCTGGCAGCCCAGTTGGATATCTACCTTGTGAGACTCCTGAAAAATCCCTTTTGGGCCAACAGTTTTCTCTCTCCATCCCTGACACAGCACAGGAATTGCCCTGTTTCAGAGATGGCTGCTACCAAGGCAGCATTGTGGTGATGCTCACAACTCAGCCATGGGTCAGCACAACACCAAAAAGCACAAGAATGCAAGTTTTCTGCAGTGACTGTGATCGCACACAGACATCTTAGGGCAGGGAGGGAGGAGGGATGTATCCTGCTAATGCCAGGAGAGAAGCATCCCCACAGGCAGCATCTGTCAGGAGCATTGCAGCCAGCCAAGGCAGACCACAAGCTATCCCAGTCCCACTGCTTCCCTGCAGATGGGATTTTTTTTCCCCCTCGAAGTGCAGAAAAATACTTTCTCGACTGGGGAACACAAATTTAATCTGAGTTCGCACAGAAGAAAAGCCAAGAGCAGTTGATTGGCTGTCCAGAGTGGCCCTTCACCCGGGGCAGTCCCTCCTCGGGAGGGTGGCGATTCCCTGGGGACCATTCCCGGTAGGGCCGCCCAGGCAGCGGATGTTTTGCCAGGGCTGCGGGCCACCCCGGGAGCATCCCATGGCGAGCGGAGCGCGCGCGGAGCGAAAGCAGGCTCCTCCCGAGGACAGGCAGCTATAATTATAAACCCCACATCTGTTGACGTTGCATAATCTTAACACCATCCGAGGCTCGCGGAGGGGAGGAAAAACTCATCTCAACTTAGAAAACTCCTTGCCGTCTGTAGGAGAAGGTTAGGAAGAAAGGCGGGCTGCGCGGGAGAAGGAGCGGGGAGCAGAGCCGGGGCAGCGGTGGCCGGGGGCGGCTGCCGGTGCCTGCCGGGGCCGGGCTCTGCGCTCTGTTTTGAACGGCTGCTGCGGATGTCGGGATCATGGGTGGAGGCCGGTTGGGAGCCAAGTGAGTTTGTGCGAACAAAAGCTAAAGCCCTAAATCTGGACCGTCCAGGGCTCTCTGGGATTTTCAATTTCCTTCCTTGTTCTTGCTCTGAAAGAAGCAGTTCAAGGCAGGGGGGTGAGCGGGGAGGGGGGGGCTGAAATGAAGCTTAAAAAAATTTCATACTTGAGATGGGTCAGTTGAGCATAAACACACTGATAATACTGCTCGGGGAAGGTCCCTCGTGTGCACTAAGTGCGGGAAAAATGCAGGAGGTTTTTAACCACATGCGGTCAACCCTGTTCTGCTCATTTTTTTATATCAACACAAAGAATTATTCTGTCTGGATTAAGAAAGGTGGCAAGAGAGGGTGTATGGGGAAGAGAAGAGGTGCAGAAGCCTTGCCAGAGCTTCTCACCCTTTTGTGGGGGCTGGTTTGGATGTGGTACCCTATAGACACATTCCCTGGCAGTGCCTTGCTCTGGTCCTGCTCCTCATCCTCTCCCCACTGGGCCCCAGGCAGAGCAGGACAACAATTCACAGGACCTTCATTCATTTTAACCACAATAGGAAGGATTTATGCAGGCACAAAAGGTGGCTGGAGCTTTAATATGTCAGCTCAAGAAAAGCAATGGGGGCTTAATGCCAGCAGCAGCCCCTTCAAGCTCTGAGTGCCAAGGTCCACGTGGTTAATGCCCACCTGGCCACTTCCAGCCATGGGTGCCCACGGGGCTGGGGACATCAGCATCGTCCTCAGTGCCTCCAGTGCCACGCCACAGCACCTTGTTTGCAGTTCTGCTTTATGACACAAAAACACTCTGCACTTCCACACTACCGCCCCTCCAGGACCTGCAAAACCTCGGAGGATGCTAAAGGCCATTTTTGCTTCCTACACTTCTTTTTCATTATCCCAGAGCCTGATGCTCGGAGATGCCATAAGAAATAAAAAGGATCCAATTATTGCTCTTAAAAGCAATACACTAAAGCAGGGAAACAGATTCTCCAAAATAAAGAGTACACAGGAATCTGTGATCCTTTCCAAAAGTGTGGGATATATGTGCAAGGAGTGCCCACAGCTGGGGATAAAACCTGCACAGTACAGGGACAGGATATTGTTCCGCTTATCAAGCAGTTTATAGCCTCTTAGTTTTGGTGTCCTAAACATTTCCCTGGGGAGGTGCAGGCTCCCAGATCACCAGCTCAAGCCCATGAAATCCTAAGCTTCTTACTCATCTTTCTTGGGCAGTTTGGTTCAATCCACAGACCCCGGAGACCACATGGATCCATGGGACCACCTGTGCTGCCTGAAAACCACCAGCCCAGGACTGAGGGCAGCTCCTTGAACCTCTTTTCATTAACTTTTGTTTTTAAACAGATTTTAGCAACTGAATTTAAAAAAAAAAAAAAAAGTCACGGTTTATCATCAAGTCTTCAAAAAACACATTTATATAAAATTCCACTTCCAACAGAGATAAGCCATGACTTACCATACTGCCAAAAACCCCATAACCATGCTGAGGCTCCAGTAAAATCTCAATCCATCCATCCATCCAGTGGAGATTGAACCTCCAGCACGCCAGGCCCCGTGTCCTGACTGCCTTTCTTGAGCAGAAAGCCCAGCTCAGCCATATTTTCTTGCTTGACAGCTCATTTATATTCTGCCCCAGAAGTGTCCCTCCAGCATTAATGTGAGAAAAGCCCCCACAGCCCCAGGGCAGGATGAAGGCAGCACCAGCTGACAGGTCCCAGGAGCACTTTCCAAAGGGATTTCTTTCTTACTGTTTTTAGTAAACATCAATGAAACCAAGCCAAAATAAATCTCCCAAACTGCACAGCTCTCTCAGCATTCACACCTCCTCTCCATCCCCTCTCCCACAACCTGAAATGCTGAAATGTCCCCAAGTACACTGCCTGCACCATAGATCCTAAATGCTAAATCCCAGCATCAGCAAATTCACTTCTAAAACCCTCCAGGCTTTTCTGTAATGTCCTGCAGAAATATTACAGAAAATATCACCCACGGTTCAGCTCTCCTTCCTTTTTCTGGGGTTTTTTAAGTCCCCTGGAAGACTTTCTAGTCGAGAAGGCAACATCGCCCTCACCAGTGCTCATGAGGCCAGAGCAAAAGCCACACGGGGACCCAGCCTGGTGTCATTTTAACTTCTGCTCCCATCCGAGGGCAGTGCTGCTGGAGACTATCAGACGGCTTGGGGAGGAAGTCTCCTGGCAGGACTCCACCAAAGTGGAGTTGCTAGGTCACTGGAACAATAAANNNGGGGAAGAGAAAAATCCATGGCGGTGTGTACAGTGCTGGTGAAGTGGAAAGGAACGGGCTGGAGAGGCTGGAGGAAGCAGGACCATGCTGCTGTCAGCTTCTGCAAGCACACAACTTCGTTTCTAACATGGCTTTTTCTCCACACCTCTCATACGAATAGTTCCAGAAGCCTGGAATTTGTCCACAAGGTTGGCAGCTGGTGAAAACGGGGCAGTATTTCCAGGGCAGCAAGCTCACTGCTGCTGTGGAGAGATTTGCTGCCCTTTGTGTGTCAGCCGGGCACCGCAATCCATGGGATGACTTGCACCCCCCAGCAGCTGCCCACGCCCACTCGAACTGGAAATACGAGAAACCTGCCCCCAAGCAGGGCTGTGTTTTGGGGATAAGGGCTGAGCATCTCTATGAGGGGCTGAGCACTGTGCAGACCTGGGGCTCGGGCTCCCCTGGAAGGAAAGGTGCTAGAGGCTTAGAACCTCCAGGACGAAATTTTCCTGCCTGAAAAGTCTGATTTCCGGGCCAGAAGGGAGCATTAGCTCATTCTGTGTGACCTCATGATAACCAGAGCCATTCCATGTAGCTTATTTACTCCCAATATAAGTTTGGTGACTTGTATTTGACTTAAACAGATCTTGCAGGGGAAAAAATCCAAACTATTGGTATTTGTGATTACCTGGGATTTTACTCAAAACCACGAGAACTATGGGCTGAAGCACACATTTGTCTGCAGGAAACCTCAGTGCCTATCAAAAAGTGATGCCAGGCAGCATGAAGCAGATACGTGGCAAAAGACATCTGCCACAGGGGCTGAGGACTCAGCCCTTTGCAGACGCAGGTGAAAACAAGATTGTATTTTCACATCCCACTCTGGAAACAAAACCAGAGGTCCCTGCTGCAAAGTGGTCTGAGCCCAGGAGCTGCTTCCCATACCCAGGAGGGGATAATAAATACTGGGAAGATGGAGGAAGGAGTAGGAAAAGGCTGCTGCAATGCTGAGAGGTGATGCTGGGAGCAGCCAGGGGCTGCCTTGGGTCCCTGGGGGCCAAGCCATGCTGTTCACTGATGCAGGTGGGCTTTGGTCCAGGTGTCTTGACCAGAGCCTCACTCCAGCAATGTACTTAAGAAGAGCTCCCCAGGGATTTCTGCCCCGTGCTTAACATTAAGCACATGCCAAAGAGCTTTGCTGGCTGGCAGTCACACCGGGGATGATGACCAGCCTGGGAACTGAGCAACTTCTCAAGGATGTGGTGGGGATGAGAAGGATGAAGAGTCCTCTTGGGTGCTGGAGAATCAGCAGGCTGCCAAGTGGTAGATGCCATTTGGTGACATGCAGATACAAGGCTCACTGGATCCTTCCCTCCATGTAGACCAGCAAAATGCAGCCCCATCCCAGGGGAAAACTGAAGGTAGCCCAAGCCTGACACCCAGCCCAAGGTAGGATGCAGGGCATGATGTTGTGGCAGTGGGAACCATGGATGCTCTCGTGGCTCCTACCCTTCAGCAAGGGACAGTGAGAGACTTGTGAAAGGATGGAGAAAAAAACAAATAGGCAAAAAAATAAAGCAGCTTAAAGAGAAATGAATCCCCAGAAGAGGTAAGGGCCCCCACGTCCCTTCCCCCATCTGCTGCGAAAGGATGATGATCTAAATCGCATTTCCTAGATGACACCGCGCCGATCTGCCGCCGGAAGCGGCGGTGGCAGCGCTCAGGATGGCGCCAGACCTCCTTCTTCCAGGGGATGAGCCAGGTCCTTCCCCGCTGGCACTGGCAGGCTGACCACCACCAACGAGCAGAGGAGCAGCACTGCCCTGGGGCAGCTGGAACAGAGGTCCCGCCTGACACCCTGCACCGCTCTGCCACTGCCTCTGCAGCCACACACTTCCTTTCTGAGAATGGGGGAAGGGATTTACCACTTCCAGTGCCTTCCCGCACATGTTTTGGGGAGGCTGAAAAATAGGCACCTTCTTTCAGATGTGGCCAGAAGTGGGAATGGGTGCTGGAGAAGGGCAGGACTGGGCTGTCACCCTCTGAGCTGTCACTGAGGGTTCACAGGGAGTCAGGGTCAGGTCACATCCTACCTCGATGCATACGGGCACGGTGTGCTGAGCAAGGCAGCGCAGAGGACTGAGAGGACAGAAATCTGTCCCATTCTGGGACAGAAACCCATCTGCCCACACACAGACCCAGATTACCCAGCACAGAGCCACCTCACATTGACTGCCTTGGCACGTCCATGCCATCCAGCGACCATCAAATTCAGTCTTAACCCAGCGTGTGACACAGCTTGCCCAGCACTGTACGATCTGCAGGCGTACCAGCATTTTGCAGGACAGGATCTGTCTTCATGCTGGGGACTGTCCTCAGAGGCTACAACATTGCTGTTACTCCGATTCCCCAATTTAAAAGCCTCCTGGTTCATTTAGCTTTCTTCATGCATCATATTTGCTACCTGTTCCTAAGAAGAGACCATCTTCATGATATTCTGCATTCTCTGATTATGTTTCCCTCCTAAGAAACATCCTTTCAAAGGGCCTTTATCTGCAGGGGTTGCTGCCAGTCTAATACTGCATCCCCATTCTGCATTTGCTGAAAGAGCTGATAATGTCCTAAAAAGAATTAACATTTAGATGTTAGTCCTGTAACCAAATCTGACTCAGACAATGATGACTGTTCAAATGTCTAAAGCTACTCAGGGGTATTTTCATTTAAGCCCTACCAAGCTTGTACCAGGGGTAAGGAGGTTTCTAAAGATGCCTTTGTGAGCACAAGCCACTGAAACCCTTCTCCTTGTCCCTCCAGACACAGATACAATTATACCAGCTCCAGCACAAAGATAAAGGCTGAATTACAAGAGCAGCATTATGCTCCACAATCAGGGTCCTTGATTCCAATTGACAAGGAAAGCAAATCATGCGCAGTTGGTCTGCGGATGCTTCCACTCCTGGAAATCATTCCCATCACAGGATAGAAATGAGTTCAATAGATAGGGTTACCTTTTGTGTTTCCTCCCCAAATTGCTAAATTACCTTGTCAGTTTGTGGGATCTTACAAGTAATGCAGGGTTAAACCTGGCCAGCACTTGTCTGGGATATTTCTTTGCAGAAGGTTTAGCTACCAGCTGCTACAGTTTCCCTGATAAGAAAGTGTTTTCTTACCTATAGAGGCACGGATGTAGCAGGACAGTTATTCAGAGATGCTGTGAAACCCTTCTTGTTTTTAAAAAAATGGTATATTTATCTACCATTGTGGGGTGATCCTGCAAGGGAAGATATATCAAGACCCCTTGGGAGATGTCCTGAGATCCCTTACAGACCTGCCTTTTGCTTTTTGCACTCAAAACTAAACCAAATGAAAAACGCCACAAATATCCAAATACCCACATCAACTCCCCAATTCATGCCTACTCCAAAAATTGCTGTCCTTCCTGCAAAATAGATCCTGACACTCTGGGTGGGTGGGCAGCAGCACCCTCTGCTAGGCTATCACAGAAGGTATCTTTTGGATAATATATTAAAGCCAAACTTAGTGTGATTCATCCCCGCTTCAGCAAAGTTCACCAGAGCATGACGTTTCACATCAGCCCTCAGGGCTTAAGAGATTTTCCACAAGAGGAAGGGTGTTAACACCAGCATCCTAACAAGCAGTGACGTGAATAATTGTGCTCCATAGATCTAAATTCCTCTTGTCACTCCAGATGCAGAAGTGCCTTTTAGCATGCTCTTCAAGGAAAAAGAGAGCCCCTTTCTGCTACCAGTAACCAAAGAAGCCTGTCCATCAGTCCAAAACACCTGCACAGGGTTTCCTACATGCTCGAGAGACCTTGCAGGAATCTAAGGGTGGCTCTGATAGCAGAAATTACCACAATGTCTGCCTGGTTATAGAGGCGAGAGGTCAGACTGATCCTGTAACAGCCTTCAAAACCTCTGCCATCACAGCGTGCTAAAAAATGCTGAGAAAAACGCCCTAAATGTGTGTGTGCAACTCGATGTCTTCTGGGAAATGCAGCCAGGGCTGTACCCCTGGGACTAGAGCTAACCCTGCTGACTTAACCCTTTCTGCACAGTTCCCACGCCTTTCTATCAGACCACTTAAAATTCCTCCTCACTCCTTTCCCACTGACTTCATCTCAGAATTAAAAAGAAAAGGTTGTTTTCTCCCAAACTCCAGTGGCAAGAGCCTTGTTGCCATCAAACCACTGTGTAAAAGGTCCCTCAAACATCTCCTTGTTTGCCTTGGCAAAAGAACTGCAAAGGTCATGGCACTTCCAGAGGACTTTTTCCAAGCACCAAATTGGAAGCCCAAGATGGGATGCTCGCACTGCCAGGCAAAGGGAAGGACCTGCAGTGTCTGGTCACAGTGCAAGTGACACCATCACCCTCAGACAGACCACAGTCAGAATGCTGCAGAAGCCAGCATGTTTTAAAATGTTTTAAAAGTCCTCCCAGCTTCATGTCCTTGCAAAGAGGGAAAAGGCAGAAGGAGCTTGTTTCCCCCAGTGGAGAGTCAATCCACCAAGGTCAAGGTGCTTGCACAAGGTATTCGGACAGCTGGACAGAGAGCAACTGGGTTTGCCCTCAGCATTCCTGCTGTGTTACCCTGCACATCTCCACGTTCCCTCTCTTTCCCTAGCAAAGCAGGCAATGCAGAGCGTTGCACTTCTCCTGCAGATGCTCTGGCAGAGCCCTGCCAAGGGTTGTCTGAAACAACCCTTCTGTGCAGACACAAAAGCTTCTGGAGACCAACTTTGAGCTAGTGGTATTTTTAAATACACCCAACCTGGGCGTCTTCTGTGACTCCTGGATTTGCAGCTAATGTTTTCCAGGCTTTTTTATCTACCACCTCAACAGCCAGAAGTTCTTTTTCTACCCCTCTAAGTGATTCTCCTGTAATGACAACTCCAGGAGTTGGGGTTTTAAGGAAAGACAGCCAAATCTTAGGAGGCTCTTGACACAGATCCTGACTTTTGGCAGCAGTGCTCCCTCGCACACAGCTGAGATGCTGACTGCAGCTTGGGACATGCTTAAGTAACCAACTGCAAACCTATTTACCAAGTCAAGGGCACGGCAGATGCAAAAGTAGATATAACCCTCCTCACCCACCCTGCCAGCACAGAGGACAGGCAACTGGAAATAGCTCACAGAGCCACAGAGGGATGGAGGCAGCAGCACAGGAGCAGCAACAGTTTGTAGGTTATGACACCCTGGTTTTGCATTTCAGGCACTTTCTAAATTATATTTTTATAGCTCGTGCATTTCATACTGGTTTCTGAAGGGATGAAGCTCTTGAGACAGCTTTGTTTGTTCTCACACATTAACACAAATTATCCTGGAAGGCAGAGACCTCCAAGAGAGCAGGTTCCTACAGGTTTTGCGAAGACCAGCACTTTAGTAGACTCCAGTGTGTGTCCAGCTCAGGGAGCTGCTGCACCCAGACCAAGGGGGATCCCCATGGCTGGATCCATGCCCTCGCCCTGGGACCTGTCCACGCTCAGCACCCACAGAGCCCCAAATAAACCACAGCACACACTAATGCCACCCATCCTGTGGCAAGCAGAAGAGAACAAACCACGGATATTACTCACAGAGTAACTTTCTCAAATGTCTTTCTCTACCATGGGTTTGCCCATACACTAACGAGCCTCTTTCTCCCCTGGTTTTATACAGCCAGGCTTTTGACCCCAGAGAGAGGAAACCTTGCATCATTTTACCTTCCTCCAGCTGATCCCTCTGCTCACCCTGGCTCTGCCTGCCCCTTCTCCAAGTCTTCACGACCATGAGAGGCCATCACCCTCTCCAGCACCCAGCCAAGATAAAAAACAAATTAACAGCGAATAAGGGATATAACCCAAGGTCCTAAAATCTGTATTATGTACCTCATAGTATTCAGATCCTACAAGAGGTCCTCATTTTATACAAGAACCGGTTCCTATTCCCTTTTTCCCCTGTTCTCTCCAGAGCACTTCAGCAAACTGGGTCTGACAGCAGCGTTACTACAGCACAGGCAACAGCTTACACTAACAGCTTGGAGGAGCTGAAGTTTACAGAGCTTCCTTTACTCAAGGGAACTGCATTTTTCTAAGATTATATTATTACTTGGGCTGGTCGCTCAGTAATGCAACATCATTTCCCTTCTGGGTGGGAAAGTTCTCTCCTTGTCCTCAGATGTGAATGATTTCAGCCTGAAAGGATGAACGCGGACTCTACATGAACTGTGCCCCTTGCTGAAGCAGCAGGAGTTTATATATATAACACCTGGGCATTAAAAAATATATGGTGATGGGTGCACACACATCAGCTGCACGTATGCAGAAAATGGTGAGAGGGAAGAGCTGCCAGATGTGACAAAACCATTTTCTTCTGAGAAGCACCCACAGACTTCATTCTTTCACCAAGCCTGTGCTTGTAGCCCTTTTGCATCTCCTCTGGATGAATATCCCAGCAAATGAACCTCTCGTATTTACGGAAACAGCAAATTACAATGCAAATGTTGCAAAAACTGCTCGAAGAAATAAAAATTTGAATTTGTAATCAGGTCTGCTGCCACTGAAAATTGGATTCTGCCTTCTGTGCTCAGCCATTCAGGGAAGAGAAAAAAACCTATTGTATGACCTACATCTTCAATTGAATGTAAATAACAGGGCCTGTGGTTGGGGTATTCAGGCCTCGTGACGAGCTCGCTCACAAGCTACAGACTATGGATTTTGTATTGAACATTTTCAAGGGAATATTCCAAATGACCAACCTTTGATTCGCTAGGAGCACCTTCTGACACTCTGGCTGGTCAAACTGCCCCAGTGCTGCTTTGCACCATTTGAACAGCACAAAAGATACCAGAGCAGGTGCCAGGATCTGGCCTTGCCTCTTTCCAGAGCAGCTTTGTGCACATCCGAGAGGATCAGCCCGGGTTTGAGCAGTGCTGTTTGTCTGCCCAGAGACGTCATGACTCCCCCAGACAATCCTCACCCCTCCATATCAGAGAAACTCTCTTGAAACTCTGTAAGCAAGGAAAGCTGGAATCCAGAGGGTTTACACTGGCTATCTACAATCTATCCAGCTCCAGATCATTTCTCTGGGGGTATTTCAGGAGTTGCAGCCCTGCCCAGAGCACCTCAGGGTGGACTGGGTGCAGAGGCAGAAAGACAGTATTTCTGTGCTCCAAAAAATCAGCAGGCTCAGCCACAGCTGCACCTTGTCACTCTGTAGCTATCCTTATTTTGGAAATGGCACACAGCTCCCATCGATGGGGAACCCACAGCACCGGCCAGGAGGTCCCTCTGGCAGCAGCTCCAGAAGAGCTGCGGACGTTGGTGGTGCCTTAATCTCTACACCACAGCACTGAAACACTATCGCTGTGCTGACAGGTTTTGTTGGCTTGATTAACTTGTTAATTGAAATAGTTCTTTATTCTGTTGGGGTTATTTTATTAGCATGGATGAAAGCCTCATTAAAACCAACACAACCAGACTGATGCTACCAAGTTTCATGTTTTACGTTTTGGATGCACAGGCACAGCCAGCAGCATCCATTCATTTTCACTACGACCGCCAAAACCAACAGCTTTTCTAACCTGGCATCACAACCCCTCTGCTAAATGAGCAAAATCCTCTGCCACCTCCGAGAGGTGTGATGGTGATGGAGCTGTCAGTCTCAGCAGCTGTGACATGCTCCCTGCAGATGAGCAGGATGGAGCACACACAACAGCTTGAGTGTTCAGTCATGGAGGGTTTCTGACTGCCAGCCCAAAAATTGGTATCTGTAAGAGCAGGTGAAGGAAACAAGTTGTCCCAGAAACTCCACCCTCCTCGAAACAGATCAGTATCTGCAACTTTTGATGCTGAAAAAAAATATTTGCTGAGGAAGGCACCCCTGCACCAGCAAGACTGGCATCAGCCCCTGCAAACACAGCAGCAGCAGCCCATTTCCCGCATCCCCCTAGCCACAAGAAAACAGCAAGTTAAATTGTCCTTCCCAAGGGGTGATGGCTGCTGGAGCAGAAGATGCTGCCAGCACCTGCTGAACGGGCACGGGCTGGCGCTGGTGGCTTGCTACTGGGAAATCAGACTTTGTGGAGAGCCCAGTAATGGGCTTCAGCTACAGCAGCTCTCCCCTTACCCCCCGCCCTGCCCGCAGCTCCGCACGCGCCGTCACCGCGCAGGGGGTGCCAATCAATACACATCTCTGTGTGCTCCCTGCCAGCCAGGTCACACAATTAGCTCCCAGACTCTAGTCATTCAGCACTCACATATCACATAAAGTGCTTACACAGATTGATGCAAACCCAGCTGGTCAGTGCATGACCCCTGCTACCTTCCACGGCTTGGGATGGGGAACAGGCAGGAAAGCTGATCTCCAGTCTTCATCCTTTTCTGAAATGCCTTTTCTTCCTTCTCTTTTCTTTTTTGCTTTATGTACCCCAAAGGAGCAGAGCTAAATCCACACAACCCCCGGGACTTCACGTTCACAGTACACCAACCAAATCCGCTTACAGCTCACAGAGGAGCAGCAAAGATGCCCGAGACAGGAAAACCCTGCAGCCTTTTGATAGCAACACAGAGGCACGGAAGGCAATCCTTCCTTGTCCCTGCACCACAGGGGGAGGAAGCATCCTTCCTGCACCACCCACGGTCACCTGAAACTGCATCAAAGCTAGAGAGCAGCATCTTACACCGCTCTGCATCAGTGTGGCCGTAGGGAGAGCCGGGCTTCTGCCCCCAGGAGCCACAAAATACATACTGCAAAATGTGAGGCAGGTTTGGAGGCAACACCATACCTTTGTGCAAACAAGCATCCTCAGCATCTTCTTCTCTAGCTCCTAACTTTGCTTCTTCCTCACACAGAAAGTTTCAGACAGAAAGTTAAAGATATACATAAATAAATACAGACTGTTCAACCCCTCTAAGAGTTTTGGAAACTTTCTGCCAGCAACCAGCCTAAATCTCTGCTGTGACCAAAGCTGGTTCCTTCCTAGGTGATTTCACACCTCATTTCCAGGGCTACCACCAGGGAAGCCACAGAGAAAGGTGGCACCTGCCATGGGAGAGAGGGAGCAGGGACAGAAGGACAGACACAGATGGCAGAAAAGCAGATCAGCTTCTCAGAGAAAGCCCATTGCCAGTGGCTCCGTGCTGTGCTGGGCTCTGTGGCAGGAAAGTAGCAGGAAAAGGGACACAGCAGAAACAGGGAGACCCCAGCCACAGTGACTTTGTCAAGGGCTCAGTGTTACCTCTGCTGTCCCTGTGGTGTCACTGGAATTATTCCCATTTCACAGATGGGAAACCTGAAATACCAAGACCTGCAGGAGGACAGAGCTTGTAACCAAACCCCGACCTGACCCAGGCTGGTGGCAGACAGTGCCCTTCAGCTCACCCAGTGCCCATGTAAAGAAGCTGCCAGACGGGATTTCATGGAGGGATTTGATAATGTTTTAACTTCACTGTCACCAGTTTTCTTGCTTCCTACTTCACCTATTTTTTTTTCTGTGTTACTCTCCTTGGGTTCAGACTGTATTTTAAACCCAGGCTAAAGCCATCTGTCCTCATCTCTCCAGCAGACAAGCCGGCAGAGGGTCTGGCAGGGAGGGTGGCAGATGCAGGCTGAGGCACAAGCCGGCCAGGAAGGCGGTGAGGCTCCGAGGGCAGCCCTGCTCCCGCGCCACTCCCGTGCCCCACGCTTTGTGAGAGACTCAAAAGCCCCATTTCTACACCCACCGCCTCACCATCTGCTCACTAAGCCCTGCCTGAGAAAGGGCTTTTGCCGCCCAGCCTCAGACTGCTGCAAAGGGAGATGTAATCTTCATTTCCTGGTAGCGCCGGGGTAATGGGTTCCCAAGAAACGCTCCCCCCGCTTCAAGCAAGGGTTTTCAAAGGTGGGAAATGCCTCCGAGGGGCAGGAGCAGAGGCAGCACAAACAGGGATTTCTCAACTCAACCTGAGAGCGATTCAGGAGATCCCCCCAGCCTGCTCCCCTAACGCCAGACAATTCCCTTGACTGACAGGCATAGAGCTGGAGCTAACAGCGAGTGAATCGCAGCTGTCAGGACCCCGTGTAATTCATGATGCCGTTTGCTGGGGAGCGAGCTACTGCTGGGCTACTTATCACTCCCTCACGGTGCATCCCCTGTTCCTTCTGGCTGGGGCTGACATAATTCACGAGCACCTGTAGCTGCTGAGCACCGGCTGCACGGAGCAAACCCTCCACTGCTGAGCCGGGCAGCCAGACACTAGCGGCCTGACAAATGGCTTTTCCAGCATGTGGACAGATAGTTCGAGCTTTTCAGACTCTTAACAAAGGAAATGCATTCCTCCACCGACTCTCAGGAGTCATCAAGGTCACAGGAAAAGATGCCAGACTGAAAGCTGAGATGAAATTAAATTTTTTTTTTTCTGTCCACCGAGGAATTTGTGCAGCTTTCATCAAAAATTGGTGAGCACTTCTCTGGCAAGTTGCAGATTTTATCTTCACAAGGTCGGTAGCAGGTAAGACAGCATTATTCCCTCCCAGTTTGGAGGGCAAACCGATACTTGGAGTGGCACAAAGAAGTGGCTGAGCTGGGAACAGACCCAAATCTCCTTCATTTCCATGCAGTATCCTAGTCACAAAGCTGCTCTCACACAAGCACTGCTAGTTAGGAGCTTTCTAATCCACTTCAGGGTACATTCCAGCTGATATCCCCAGCTATACATTTGGTCTAGCATGGATACATCCTACAAAGGCATGCCTTGGTCTTGTGAAGAAAACTAAAATGTTATAAATGTAGTTTTGTCACATTTCCTGAAATTTTACAGCTCCACACAACTAAACTTAACCTCAAGTTCCAAAGCATGATGTTCTTTCCACATCAGAAATTAAAAGATAAAATTTGACAGTCCAGCTCAGGCAGGCAGTGAATCCTAAAACCCACTTAAAACCCACGCAGAACTAATTTGACATATTGGATTCCTTATACCACCTGCAGACACCCAGGGCTTTCCAAACTCATTGAGAATTAGTCATCCTTAGAGCTATGTGCCTTCTCTGGTGAGTAAGTGAGCCAGCTTACTGAATGGCACTTGAAACGTCCCTGCTTCTTCTGGGAAAAACAAGGTTTATCCTGTGCTGAAACCAAACTCAGCACGATTTGTAAAGCACGAAACTAGGCATTGCTGGTGATAACAGCACTGTAGATGTGGCATGCAAGGAAAAATGTGACTTTGTACATGACTAATCTGACAGTCTGTAGGCGATGTAGAGAGGGTATTTATAGCGAGCTGATAGCATCTGTCCCCAAACCTGATGGGGGTCAGTGCCTAGGGTGAGATAAGAGCATTTCTGGAGACAAGCAGGAAGCAACCCAGATCCCGAAGACCACTTACAAGAGCCACCAGTTTCCCCCCTGGGTGGGTAGACACGTGTGGATAGTACTCCTGGTGCCCCCCAAAACCTTTCTCAAGTTCGTCTACGAAGTTTCCACTGCTCACCTTCCAGTCAGTCCACACAGTCACAACGTGTTTACACTTTCCCACCCACCATTCCCATCCCAAACCTTCACCCACTGAAGCAGTTGCCCGTAGCACAATGAGCTGGGCAAGGTTAAAAAGGGAAAGGAATTGGGGGGGTGGGGGGGTGTTACACTTCGCAGCTGAATCGGCTCTGGGTGATGTCGGGATGCTCGGCAACCCACAGTCGCGATGCGAGGGGGAGTGCGCGGGGTCCCACGCCACGGGAGACCCGCACGTTGTGGACCCCGCGCATTCTCGGCCGCACCACGACCGCTGGCGGGGTGAAATCCCGTCCCTACCCTTATCCCCATCCCCATAGCGGGG
Source organism: Machaerirhynchus nigripectus (assembly GCA_013397975.1). Classification (NCBI taxonomy): domain Eukaryota; kingdom Metazoa; phylum Chordata; class Aves; order Passeriformes; family Dicruridae; genus Machaerirhynchus; species Machaerirhynchus nigripectus. Next base: position 1,282,966 of record VZRQ01007364.1, on the reverse strand, counting down.
CACTCACCCGGGCTGCCGGCGTGTCCCCCGGCGGGAGGCGAGGAAGGGCGGCCGAGACGGTTTCGGGACGGAGGAG
>VZRQ01007364.1:1224093-1282235 GCA_013397975.1 Machaerirhynchus nigripectus | reverse complement strand
TGACGAATAACTTCAACCCTTTTCTTGGTTATTAAGCTGACTCCCTTTAAATGCCAGCAGCAGCGTTTGAGGCTGCAACTTCTTGCAGTGGTGAATTTCCCAGGCCGGGCTGTACGGGAGGCAAAGGATTTCCCTTCATTGTTCTGAAATTCCCCTTCATAATTTCATGCTCCTGGTTCTGGGAGGGAGCACGCCGCGGAGCAGTGGGTTGGGCTTTGCCGGAGCTGCCGGCATCCCGATGAGCCAGATTTAGGGTCCCCGCTGAGCTCTCCCTTCCCAGGGAACACAAACCCGTCCTGGCCAACCTCTCCCCTGGAGTCGCTCCTGGGCCCTATGCTTTTCCCTCGAGCTGGTTCGGAATCAGACTTGATTTCCACAAGCCAAGCAGAATCCGACCTTCCAAAGGGGAGGGTGACAGGTAACAACTCACCACGTCCAGACGGCTGCAGCCTCTGACAAACCCGGGGTCTGGTCCACAGCCCCCCACTGCCGGTTTCGCCCTTCTCCAAAAGCAGAAGTCGATGACTGATGTACACAAACTCTCCTGAAAGCCTCTTTCCACCCAAGAGGTGGCACTGATGAGCCCACACCAGCATGTTCATGGCCTTGGCCTTACCCCGACAGGACTTGCTCTCCCCACTGCTCCTGAGCTTTTCTCTCCACGTGCGAGTGTTTCTTCCCGCGCCTTCCCACACCACTTCACCGTGAAGCACACTCAGAAATCCTCAGTGTGCTACTTTAATAATTATGGATGAAAGCCCTGGGAAAGGCCACCTCTGAGGCATCCTTCTATCAATCCATGCTCTAGTCTGCTCCCTACAGCTTTTGCCATCTTCTTGCTTCAGATTTGCCTAAACCCAAGGAACAAGTAAAGCCATGTCAGTTTGGGACATGAAGCACAAACCAATCATGATTATGCTTTAGTCATACAAGTAAGCACCCCAGTCCTAGCAAATGGGCTGACCTGAGTGACCCAGAAGCCACAGGCAGTCACCACCAAGGTGCCTGATCTACAGAGGTTATCTTTGTGCTCTTTCATTCTACGTCCAGGTATTTACACATTCTGTATGGAATAGTTGAGCAAAACAAAGCTTCCTTCTTGATAAGACAGACCAATACAAAACTGAAGCTCAGGGGAAGAGCTGTGAAGTATTCTGATACTTTGGGACATGGCACAGGGAGTGCAGTGCAGCAGCTCAAACACTTGGGGATATCTTTATACATGAAATGCAGGACTCCACGCTACCAGTTCCTAAGATAATAAGTAATGTCCATAATAAATATGGTTCTTCAGAAAGTTTTGTTAGTCCCTAGAAACAAAGCCTTGCCAACCAGCAAATCTGACACTTTTAACTGGACAATGCAGGTAAGGCAGCAGGGGCACAGAAACCTCTCTGAGGCCAGTGATGCACCCTCAGGGCTGCAGGGGGAAAATTAAAGCCAACTTCGCCCCAGCATGAAATGGGTGCTCTCCTGTCCACTCACTCTCAAGCCTGAGGGCCCTAATACTGAGTCTAGAGCTCACACCCTTTTCCCCCACCTTTTCCAAGAGACTTCCCCAACATCTAACCCACACAGCAGCTCCCCACTCTAACTGCATCCTTCCAAGCTGTAAATCCAGCAAGCAGGAAGCACGGTATCAAATACTTTTCCAAAAAGGTCTCAATAAATTCTTCCTACTGTTTCACTCAACAGGCCCATCGAGAGCAATAGAAGGCACAGGCAAATGCAAAACAAACACTGCTGCAAGAACAACCCATGTCCATATCAAATGGCTCCATCTCACCATTCCCCCATGGTGCCCCATAGCATGACCCCCCACGCTGTGCCACTAGCTAAGAAAGCAGGGGAGGCTGAATTAACCCCCTCTGGGAGTGGGGGAAAGGGGGTAGCTGATGTCCTCCCCAAAACTGCCAATAAACCTGCCTGACCTGCTGCACTTCTGAACCAAACAGGGCACTTGTGACCACGACAGGGGTGACCACGAAGACCATATGCCCAAGTGCAGAGCCAGCAGCAGGAAACACTGGCCAAAGGGCCCCCTGTTGCCCTTAGATGAAGCACATCCTGGCAGGGCTTAGTATAGGTGGGACAGGAATGCCATTGCAGCCTCTGAAGCCCATGGCAGTGGCAAGGCTGCTGCCTCCACCAGCCCCAGCAAAAGCCACACAGGCATGAACCTGTGGGCCTAAACCAGTACTCACCATCAGAAGATAATCTCTCTCCTCTCTCCATCATGGTTCCAGTCATGAACAGCACGTTATTTACAAGCACCTGGAAAGGAAACACCGATATTCAGGCAGTTTCAGACTTCCCAGATGCAGTCCCTTCCCCCACAGGTGTCTGATTTGCCAAGGTTTAGTGCCTGTAAATTTAAAGCTACTGTGTTCTCCTTCCATCTTATTTTTTATTCCTACCTTCAGGGCTTTGTGAGGAATATGACTGCACTGAAGGAGTCAAATTATGACTGATATTTTTGAGCTCCAGTTTCAACAGCCACATGAAAACAACAGAGAAAAAAAAACTCTCACTTTGTTGGGTTTTATTCAAAAAATACTGTTTCACCCATTGGAGCTGCAGAGGGTAGTGTGGAGGGGATATCAACCCAGCCACCCACGCGATGAGTTTGACACCCCCCTGGGAGGCTGGGAAAGAAGCTTCAGTGGTGGGAGAAGGAAGCACTGCAGCAGGACAAAGGTGGCTGTGAGGAGCACAAGCACTCAGTGAAGGCCACTGGCACTTGGCTTTTCCCCATGTGGTGCTGGAGTTGTTTATCCCCATGGCACAACTGCGCGCTCCACTGCCGCATCCTGCTGATGCTGCTTCCAGGGCAGCTCCAGGCCGAGGGCTGCTCCCCTCCCTCCTTGGGAGCACAAACTAATAGGAGATTTAAGTGCATGAAATCATGTCTGAGGAGCCAGATGGGCCAGGCAAAGCCTGATGTCGAGTAATGCCACAGCATCCTCCTGAAAGAGGCTGCGACCTCAAACACCTCCCCAAATTATGTACAAAATACATTTAACACTTCCATCTGAAAGCAACCAGCACATTCCACATACAGCAAAGGAAGCAAACAACCTCATCAACACCGGAAGCCTCTAACACAGCTATATATAAAACATGATTGATATTGATTAATTGAAACCCGCCCATTACCTGTTTTTTGGAGAGGAAAAACACAGTGTGTTTTTATTTCACCTTGATTTCCATTTTCCAGATTGAGGGGCTATAGACATGTGACCATATTTGCTGGGTTCTGCATTGGTCTGCAATCACCAAAACCCACAGGAGTCTGTACAGAAGAGGCATCTCTGTGGCACTTTGTGAGGGTTACAGTGACTGGTCCCTTCTCTCTGGTTCCGCAGGAGCCTTTCACGGCACAGCCAATGTCAGGAAACTCCTGCAGCTCCCTTGAAACTCATCCCAGATCTGTCCAAAACTTGGATCAGGCTCATGAACCTCAGACAAGTTTTAAGCTGATGATGAATTAAGGTACAAAGTGAATATTTTCTCCTCCTGGAATTTGTTATTAAAAGCCCTGAGTTTCCAAAGTGGACAAATAGTTCCTAACTGAGTAATTAAGTACCTTCCCATCTCCTCTTGATACCGCAAGCCATCCATTAATGGATACCAATCATCCAAGAGGCACTTAATACCTGACCAATTTTCCTGAAATTTTGGGGGTGGTGGTATTTTATTGATTTATTTTAACAAGAACTGCTTGCCTTGTACCTCCGCTGGAAGCAGCTTGTTCCAGATATTTGACATTTGGAGGTCAGGATGTGATCTCTCTTCATCCCTCACAGAAAAATGCACAACTTGAAATGATGTCCTATTTTGAATCCTGTCACTGGAAAAAAAATCCTTTATTTTCTGGGGGGAAAAAAAATAAATCAGCCATCCAAATCTAGCTGGGAAGAAGCAATTCTAAATTTCTTATTTATTTCTTTTAGGGCCTTTTCCAGCCAGCTCTGGTTTGGAGTGCACCCAGGCATTTTGGAGCTGAGCTAAACACTTCAGAGCAGTGCCCTTCAATCTGTAAAGAAGCCCCCAGTGAAATTTAGAAGTGACACGTGGATCCAATAAAGTTACAGGTGTGCTCCTTGACCACTAAATTTCTGGAAGCACCCATGCTTCCATTTGTTCTTGCACAAGGAGGGCAAATCCCAGGTACTGGGGGATATGAACATAAAAATCCTGTGAAAAAAGCCACGAGGAGCAGAAGGCAGAAAGGAAAGGAGCCTCTCCTGTGCCTTATGGGCTTTAAAGTGATTTATTTTTAGCCTGCAGTTTGCTGCTAGAGCCTCTCATCCGTAGCTTTTAAGGCTGTTACTGCTGAGGTCTCACCTTGTCTTAGGTTTAAGGGATGCTATGCCAAATCTGGGTTGCAGCAAGACACCACTGCGGAACCTAACAAGTGCATTATATTCCACTTTCATACAGAGCTAACAAATTTATAGGTTGTCTACAAAATCTTCTCCCTTTTATCCCTGTAATTACCTTCTCTAAAATTTACCAGGCAAGGGCAATAATTCAAATAACCTCCATTTCCCACTAACCTAAATGTTAATCCTAGGCTGGCTCCTGTGCTTCAGCAAATCTCTTCTGACCTTGCAGGTGTAAGTATGATGCTGTTTAAGAAACTCTGCCTGTCTGAATCTAATGCAGAGGCACATGGGTGAAAGCAAACCACCTCATGAGGTACAGAGAGCCCCCTGAGCCTAAATTCAGGCATGTACACGAGCATCATTTCATATTCTGTCACTCTTTTTTACTGCTTCAACACTGTGGTCACAACTACCTGCTGTAAGTGACCATGGCAGGTGTGTGATATTTTGGCTGCCATACACAGCAATAACCATCCAAGGAAACTCAAAGCTGATCAAGAGAAGCCAAGAGGGGAGGAAAAAAAGACAAGTTTGAGTTAAGATATTGATTTAATGAGCTTGGTTCTCCTTGTGCAGACTCCTAATGGGACACAGACCCAGGTGGATGACAATTCATACAATTCAATTGAGAAACTGTCTCTTAATGCAAATATCACAACAAAGCTTCGCTTTTCTACTGCCCATTCTTAGTCCTGACTATTTGTGCTGCAAGTTTTTTGAGGCAGAAAATTCCAGTTTCTGGACCCTCTTAGTGCTAAGGGATCACAAATGCAGCATGAGCTTCCAGGCAGTACTGCAAAGCAAGTAATAAAATATTTATCCTCAACCTCCTTCTGTGCTTGTATGCTCTGCAAAGCAAGCCATCAAAAGTAGAGCCACCAATTTACAGCTGGAGTCTTCAAAAGGATCAAACCCATGTGCCATATCCACATCTCTCTGAAAAACAAATGTTTTCACATCTTGACCCATTCCAGAACATTTTGATTTCTTATGTCATAATAATAATCATAATAAGTAAAAAATCAAATTTCAAACCAAAAGGGAAAATAATTATAGATGATAAAAAAGCTCACATGGCTTAAAAAACAGTAGGGCCTTTCGATAATTACATTAGCCAAGCTGCAACCTCGATATACAACAGGGCATATGATGCTCAGAGCTGGGTCCCGAACCCACCTTCAGGGAAAGTGAAGCTTCATGAAAACCCCAGCATGCGGGGAGGCAGCTTGGCTCTCAGGGAACAAAAGCAGCACATTACCACTCACAGGAGCAATCCCCACCCATATTTCTTCCCTTCAGCCACTAAATGTGAAGCTGATAAATTCCTGTCCCCGTATTTTCAGCCATTTTTTCTAGAGTGCTAACAAAGCTACAGCCATCTTTGACGTGACACCATGATCTTTAGCTGTACAACTCCTTTCTTTCTTTCTTTACTACTGGAAAAGTTTCCTTGATGTGCAAAGCCCTGCATACCCATAGGGCCTGGATTTGTGGAGTCTCCAATGTTACCCAGACTGCAGGACTACTGGTGCTAAAACAAGGCTTCCTGCCACTCTTACCGCTGACTACACCAGAGCTAATGCTCCGGGGAAGATCAGCGTGTCCCTTTCCAAGAACTACCCAGGCAGGTTGATGTACTCATAACCTGTAAAGCAGCAAGGAAATGAGCCTTGCACGATGATTTCTCCCTGCAGATACGAGTGAAGGACCAGGTACCTGTGCTTACCAGGTGGTGGAGGGAGCTGTGGCGGCGGACGTGCCAGTGAAGGAGGTGGCAGAGTTTCTCCAGCAGCAGCACGTGGTGCCCGAAGACCAGAAACCCCTGGGACAGCGTTCTCTGCAGAGCATTTCCTCCGCTGCCAGGTCTCAAGAGCAGCAATCCAGCACTGATGCCAGAACTGCTGCTTTTTCCAGGAATACCAAGGCATAACCCATCCCTGCACCCCAGAGCCCAAAGGCTTCAGCAGCACACAAACACAATGGGAGTGTTTCCAGAGGATGCTCAGGTGCAAAGGGCTGCTGGATGGTGGTGGCAGGAGAAGGGGACAGCTGCTGCACACTTAGCTGAAAGCAAAGCTGTGGGACCTCCTCCCAGTACTGCTAGACCAAGGGGGACTAAGGGGCCCATCATATCCCAATTGTGGGGATGAGTAGGGGTCACAGTGTTGAAGAGGCAAACACTCTCCACCAAATCATCTGGTTTCAACCAGTGCAACTCCTCAGCGAGCGAGGTACACAGCCAAGGACCTTCCCCACCCTCCTTCTCTGGATCTCCTAACTCATGTCTTATTTTGAGAAGGGAATTAAATTGTTTAGTAGCTAAAAAAGAAGCTACCTAGGAATTTCTGCCTATTAATCTCTTCATGCCATGCTCTGGGGTTTTCTTTTGTTCAAGCTACAGAGAAATGCTGGGCTGAGCAATCCTCGACTTGGGAGGAAAGGGACCACACATGTGACCAGACTTTATGAAATACAGGATTTTACAGCAATGGCATTATGGTTGGGTATGGAACTATAACACAGCACCAAGCAGCTTGCCAGCAGTGGGGCAGCACCAAGGAGTGTTTGAAGTCTGCACAACAGGGGCATCTGCCAAGGTTAAGGATGCTACAAGCACAGGGGAGGCTCTTGGGAGCCACTGGCCGCGGGGAACCCAGGGGAAGCTTTAACACGGACCCACAATCCACACAACAGATCCAGACTCTGGAAACCAGCAGCAAGAGGCAGGCAGGAAGGAATCCTGGAAGGGTGTTTCCAACACTGAATGCAGATTTGAGGTGACTCGGAGCTGGTCACACAAACACAACTTCTCTCTTGCCTCTATCAAGATAATTAAGGTTAAAAGCACTTAGTCAAAGACCCGCAACCTTGAAAAATGAATACACTTTCTGCAGTGCGCCAAGGTGGCTCTTTTCTCCATGTCAGCAGAAAGCCTCCTGTGCCTCCCTCTGTAAGAAAACTGAAAGAGCCAAAGCTGCAGCTGGCCAGACCATGGGATGGGACCCACCCCACCGAGTAATGCCAGGGCACTAAGCACTGGCAAGTGGAGTGGTGCTCAAAGGCATCGAGGGTGCCCTCAGAAAGGATGGAGAGGAGTTCATGGTGTCTCAGGCTTTTATTGCACAGAAGAAGTAAATAATCTGAAGGCTGGAATTATCAGAGATGAAACAAAGTGAAAGGCAGTGATTTCCTCCTCCTCGTAATGTCAGAACTGGTGTGTGGTGCTGGGGCTAAACTTATTTTGCTAAAGCAATCCTGAATCATCTGTCCCTTCAGCCAGGAGACGCTCTAAGTGGGCCCAGCTATTTCCTCAGGTCTCGGGTCTCACATCAGAAAGGATGTGGGAAATAACTATGAACAGCTTCTAAGACATAATTTCACAGTTCTCCAGAGAGGTCATTATTCTGCATTACTGCATTTAAATGTGCGATTTCAGTTGTGATATACTTCATAATCTTCTCATACTTGCCACTGATTCTGGCCTATTGTCTAACGCCTTAAAGTACTTTCTAAGACCTTGGTAATTGAAGTGCTGAGGTAGAAAATTACTGTATTACAAGCAGGGAAATTCATGCCGAGAGGAGAAGTGAATTGACCTGGAAGGTTGCATCCATCCGTGGCACAGCTGGGAGTGGGGCACTGGCTCCTGCTGTCAACGTCACTGCTCCCAGGCAGAGTGTCCCCAGTCACCCAGAGGACATCTGAAATGGGGTGTTGTAAGCTTTTAGAGCAGCAACCTCTTTTAGAACTCAATAGGGCTTATAATTGAATTCTTAAAGAGGGTTATGCTGTCCTCAGTAACTTATCACTTTCCCGGACTGGCCCTTTCATTTCCATTTTTTCCCCTCTCTTTGGGTAAGGTTTGAAGCCCAGCAATGTTGTAGTTTGCCTAAACAAACAAGCCTCAAATACATAAATAGCTATTCACATCCTTTGTGCGTATATTCAAGTATCTCACAAGGCACTCGTGGCAGCCATTAGCACTTCTAAATGCTTTTTGAAGTAACGGATTGATCTTTTTTTTTTGTGTGTGTGTGTGTGTGTGTGCGTGTCCTTCACTGGAACCGGCTCCCAAATTCCTCTCTGCTGATGAGCGAGGACTGGTGATAGCGGTCCCGGGAGGCGAAGTCTGCGTTCTCCTCGGTGAGCTGCCTGGTCTCCATGCCAACTGTTGCAAAGGACGGTGTCACCACGATCTGCTCCTTGGGAGATGGCCTTCTCCTGCAGACAGAGAAGCAGAGGTGCCTGTGTCACCCCTTGTTTGTTACCCGTTACCAGCCGTGCTCCTGGCTGTACAAACAAGGCAGGGTGATTCCAGGAGAGGCTAAATCCTTCTTGGTGCCCTTTGGAGGCACAGAGCTAACCTGAAAGCATTTTTCTTAGAAGGCACACAAAAAAAATGTACTCCCTTTCCCCAAATAAACACTGCAAAATACACATTTTCTTAACAAATGGGTTTCCTCTTTGGATATTGACTATGGCAAACACCTTCCACACGGCACAGAAGAAGGAGCACAAACCATTTCTAATGAAAAATATCCTTTTTACAGTTTCCTAAGCAATAAAAAATTTACAATAATTCTTGTAACTTTTAAATAAAATGGGAGATTTTCCTGCTATCTCTTCATCCCTGAAGCTGATTTTAAGGAAACCTTATTGGCATTTTTCAATCAAAACTGTAAGATAAATATAGCTCTGGCTAAGACCTCATCAAGCACCTAGGAGCCTTAGAGGTGTCAAGAACCCTTGGCTGCCTCAAACTCCCTTGCAGTCTAATGGGATTTATTCTTTTTCTCCAATTCATTAAAATATCTTGACTGGATTTCAGGGCTTAGAAAAAAAACCCCTAAATTACTTCAATGCAGTTTCTTGCAGCACAACATAGATGGGCTTCAAAATGACCCACCCCACTCCCAAGCAGAGCCAAGTTGTCTTTGTGCCACTGTGAGCAGGAGCCCTGGCGCAAGGAAAAGGTGACCAAGCTGGCTGGCTGACGCAGAGACTGCGCTCTTTGAGGAGAGAGAAACAGGATCAGTTTCTACCTCGGGCACAAGCCAGATCTCCCCTCAGCCCTCCTTGGCAGGGTCCTTGCTCATCGGTTGCACTGACCAAAGCACCAAGGACTCTGTTGGTCTGGTAACACAAAGATAAAGTCCCCCCGTGACAACAGCACCTCTCCACACGAGAGGCAGGGATAGTTTCTCCTTTCCACACATGGTAATTCTCCATGAAGCCTCACACCTCAACCAGACTCCCACGGGGATTTCTGACAATGGGCCGGGGACACGACTGAGGTGCACCAAAGGACAACTGGGAGGAAAATGCTGTTCTATCATCGCAGAGGCACCGAGCTAAAACGACCAGCCACAAATCGGCCTGGGGTGGAAGCAGACAGAACTGCCCGGGATACAAAGCAGCAGGGTCTGGCTCCCTGTGCCGTGAGTAATTCTGGCAGCATTTCAGCATGGCCCCTGTTCCCAGTCTCAACTCCTCACCCTTGGCTTGGGCTCATGTCACCAGTCCAGCAGATGTGAAAAGGGACAGGGAACAATCCCTTACTCCAAATGAGGTAAGCAGAAAACATGTGGTGGTGCATCCTACTCCCCCTGCCCCTTGGGCTGCACTATGATCTGAGAAATTTTAGGCCTCTGCTTTGACAAACAGCACCTAGGCCCAGCTCCTCTTGAGCTTATCAGAAACACTGTCTGCTCCAGGGAACTTAAGCTAACAGCTCTTGGTTTTTAATGAATATCCTTGTAAACTTATTTTTCTTGCATGAGTAACAAGCCGAGCAGAACAACTTTTTTGTTACAGAACGTTCAGAGAAAGTTACTGACCCAAACTGTGGCCAGGATGGAAAATTACTATGACCAAAGCCAACTCTCTTGCTACACTGTAAGCAGCAGTCCAGAGTGAGACCCTCTGAGTTCTCCTGGCCCACAGTGGGCTGAGACCAGCCCCTCCCTCTGAGTGGGGTCTCTCAGAGCAGTGAACTCTCAAATTTTCTGTACTTGGAGGACCATCGATAAGCATTGATGACGGAGCCTGGGCTGATTTCCCCACTCCTCGAGGCTCAGCCCTTCACTTGTTGAGATGCAAAGACATCCAACATGAGTACTTCACTGAACTCAAGGGGAATTTTTCACAGGTTCATACCTTGTACTGGCTATTTAGGTCTGTGTGCATGTGAGTGTGAATATGCTGTAGCAAATGTACTATGAGTGCTGCTCTCCTAGATTCTTAAGTACTTTAGATCTGTAAGTTAGGCTTATAAGTGAGTTACTGTCATGCTGTAATAAATTCCACAAGAATCTTTTGTTAAATGGTTTAAATTAAGCTATAAATTAAGTGCTGTTATGTCTACGACCTACCATGGGGACCTCAGAGAGATCCCTCACCTCTGGCTTCTCTCCCCAACCACCTCTGCTACCAAAAGCATGTGGTCATGTTATAGGAACTGTGGACAGAGACAGGACCTGGCAAGACAGACCAATGTGCTTAATTGCCTGGACTTTCATTTATTTTAAAGGAACCACCAAGCTGGCATATACAATGCATGGCAGCTCATGTTGCACAGTCCTCACTACAGTGTTCACTCACTCCAACAAAAAAGAAACCCAACAGACTGGGAAACTCAAAGCGCACTGCTCAGATTCAGAGGTGCTCATAAGCTGCTATAGGAAACCCAATATGATGGAATTAATAATTAATAGCATCAAATAAGATTAACAAAACTAGTTAATAACCAACCAAACAAAACCCTCAAGGTCTTCTGGGAATCAAGACCCCAAGACAATGCTACTGCAGTCCCATGCAAACTCAGTACTGAATGGTTCCTTCACCAAAGACCCTATTTATCATATTTGCCCTGAAGTTATTGCAGCTCCCTGCCCCCAGATTTCCTCTCTGAAACTTGAACACAGCTGCCATGTGTTCCACTACGAGAGGAATTCTCTTTCAGTGAATGGTGGGTGGAAGGGAAGGAGTCTCCAATTTCTCATTCCCTTTCATATTCTCCTGTTCAACCTGAGCCATAAGGGTTAAGCACAGACCTCTGGGGTAAGATAAAGCTTCAGGCACCGAGATACAGTTATCAGCTGGCATTCCCACACACAACGCAGAGGAGACTCCTGCTTCCCCACGTACACAGCCACCCATAGGCCAGGCTAATGGGACCAAACAGCTCTTTTTCCCATTAAGTAAGAATAACCCTGAGTATGCAAGAAGGGGCAGAAAGACTGCTTGAGGTAATAAGCAAGTCAATTCTTCCATCCCTCTCTGTGCACATTAGTGGGTCACGGGAACAACAAGCAGCGTGTTGGTCACTGCCAAGTGACTGGTACCAACCTGCATGAAGTGATCAAAACCGACTTAATCCAGCCAAAGAAACTGAAATTTGCTGCTGCTCCTACGGAGAAAAGGCACAAGAAGTCAGTATGCTGCTAATTCTCTCATAATAGCATTACACCACTGAATTTTTGCATAAAATCTCAAACCAGCACACTTGTTATTAGCCTGCGGTACCCAAAGATTTTGTGATACTGAGAACATTCCTGCAGTCTTCTTACATGCTGTGGCTTTTAAACAACTGTCTAGAAATGAACCCAAATTTCCTATGGAGAACAGCTATCCGTTCCCAGCCCGACAGCTTGTTAAACCCCAGTAAAGCAGGAGCAAAGCACAGCACCCACCAGAGTAGTTTTCACTCTCTGGACTGCAAAAACCAGTCCCACTGCAGGGATGGGGAGACGGGAGGAGCCATTCAGCCAACCTCAGCCAGGGTGGCTGTGGTCTCACCCTTCATTCCCTCTTGTCTGACCACCTCGGAGAGCTGGCTTAGCTTATTACACCACCACTGATTTCTTTTCTGATTTCTCAGTAGTTAGTTTCCTGCACTGGCTCCCTGCAGGGGCAGGGAAGTGCCAGAGCTGGAAGCAAAAGAAGCAGGAGAAGTTTATGGTGAGGGACAGAGAGAACTGAGACTTGTCAGCACCTGCTGGATTTAGCTTAGGCTGCTGGGGAGGAAGAGAGAGAAGGGATGAATCAATCACAGGGCATTTCTTCTCCCAAGGTCTTCGTCTAGCCCCTAATCCAGAACATTTCTCAGGCCAGTGTCTCCCAACCTTTCTAGACAGAAGGGCTGTTTGATCCTTTGAAGAACAAACTCACAGATCAGCAGGAGCCTTGTAACCACAAAATAACAGCCCCTCACAGCCAAATAAAAATCAGGCTGAATTTTGAGCATTCACTTCTAACATTTTCAGTGCCATGCACTGTTTGACTGTATGCATGAGAATGCGCATGCAAAAGAAACCAGGAAAAAAATGTCTAATCATGCTGCTATTTCTCAGATCAGCTTCCAAAACCCTCTACACACTGACAGAGAAATTCTTATTAAAGTAATTTTTGGTAGATATTTCAAAAGCAGACTACAGAGATATAATACAGGGAATATACAAAGGCAGAAAAGATTCCAACACCTGAAAACATTATTTGTGTTTTGTTTAATATATGGGGGCCATAAACAACTTTGTTGAAAATTATATATATATTTCAAAAGATACAAATTAGCAACTACTATACACAATCTCAGCTCTTTTCTACTATCCCCTACAGATACATAGAAAGGAAGTCACTCAAGAGTAGAAAAAGAACAGTTGAGCAATGTTTGGATGGTGGTGATTAGTTTTTGGGTTCTCATCATCTGCGTTTCTGAAATCTAGTACTTGATAACCTACTGTCTAATGATCTTTCACCTAAATAAACCCGGGTAGTTATTTCTGCACATATTGCATATGAACTCAGGCTCTTGATTTTCCTCATCCTGGAGAACAAACTGCACATCCAGGCGTGCACTCAGCTACCTATGCACACACATACCTATGGATGGATGGATGGATGGATGGATGGATGGATGGATGGATGGATGGATGGATGGATGGATGGATGGATGAATGTATACACCCATGAGCAGGTGAGGATGCCCACACCATGTCCCTTCAGAGACACAGAGCACTGCACACCCCCCCGCTGGCCTTGCCAAGCAGCTGTGGGCTCTCACGAGCTGCTTGCTGAATGTGCTTCAATGTTTAATTTTGAACTTGTTTAAGCCGATCACATGCACCAATCTTTCTAATGCCCTCTGCCTAAAAGTATTTTCCCAGATTATGTTCCCAACATATTCAGCGTGTTTAGCTCTGGAATCAAAAGGCTCTCTTGTTCCACAGTTATGAATGCTGAGATTTGATGCGACACTCATCATAATTCCCATTTTCCTTGAAGTTCTCTCAGGTGGGTTTAGATTGATTCGGTTTATTAAAACTTATTTATGGCAGATTTTTCTCATTGCTGGGATACATTTACAAACTGCCATCCCTATCAAGTCTTAGTATCTGGTTTTCCCATTTGAAGCACAATATAATAAAGCAATAAGCCCTATGTTCAAACTATCCAACCAGTGCTAGTTACAGTTAGAATCCAACAGAAAATTAAAGACTCAGAGAGAAAATGTATTAAAACTAGCAATGAAACAAATCCTCATCATTCACTGTGTCACCTGCATATTAAACACAAGAGTCTCAATTCCTAATTAAGTTAAATTAAAGTTTAATGAATTTTTAAGCAGGTTTAATAATACAGGAAAAAAAAAACTCACCAAGAGGGAGTCCTGGGCTCACTTGGCCAATGTAGAAATACAGAATAACTGCTGCTCCCAGGCTGACAAGGGTGTAGATCCACTGAATGACAAACATTATCGTGAGGGACACGATTGCCTGTTGGAAATACACAGTTTGGGGTTATCCCAGAGTCTGGGAGGTAAGACCACAGTGACAGTCTGACAGACATTTTTCTGCAAAGCCCAGTTTTCCACGTTATGGGGAGCCTCGTTTGTTCTCACTCTTAAAAGGAGGGACAGCACAGGTTTACGGTGTCACGCTCAGCAGCATGGAGGTAGCTCCAGTGAGCTACCCTGAGTCCCAGAGGCAGCGTGCGTCTCTGCTTGGGCTTCTCCAAGAGAAGTATCCAGAGGCTCACCAGCTCAGGAGGAGATTTGGCTCAAGCTGCATAAAAGTGGGCAGAGGTAGCATCTCCATGGGAGACGTTGGGAACAGCAAGGGGCAGCATACAAAGAAAGAGCTAAAATGGTCCCAACTGACACAATCGGTGAAGCTCAAAGAGAGAGGGCAGAGGGGAGAGGAGTCAGGATGAATAAACTCATCCAATTTTTGCTTTTGTGATTTTATTTTGCATTGTCAATCCCATCCCAGCTCTGTTGCAACCTCCTCCCAAGTCTGATTATTGACAGGAAACCAAATCTGCTTTAATGAGCGTGTCAGTCACCTCCATAAGCAAATTCCCCCGCGAAGGCCGGGAGCTGATGGCTCTGCCATGACGTGCACTTGGGAGCCACATTAGATACGACCCAGAGATGGCATCAGCACACCTCCTAAAGGTGTCATCCTAAAGAAGGGCCACCACTCTCAGCCCACCCCTGGCACCGCAGCCCAAGAGAACCCCTCACCAGGAGCTGGCTGCTGGCAGCAGCAGCAGTGAATTTGAAAAGTAGGTGTCAAACTCCATCTGAGGATTAAACTAACAGGGTTTGGTGGGCTGTTTGAGTGGGTTTGTCACATTTTACGCACAGCTATGAAATCCTCATCCATGCAGCAAAGCCATATGGCTCATTCATTATGCATATCTGACCCTTTCCCTGTCATCTGCCCAATAATCCATCTTCCCAAGATGAATTTAAGTGTCTTAAACTTCTCAGCAGCTTGAGGCAGAAGCTATTTAAAAGTTATTTAAAATAACATGCTGTAGGAATGCTCTCCTTTCCTCCCTCAAAAGATGGAATTTCACAGCCGGGCTGCTGGTATCAGGAGGTCAGCACTAATGAAACCCCACCCCAAGCTTGCAGAAACTGGCCCATGAATAAAAGCAACACAGCTTTGAAGATAATGTCTCAGTCCTTCCTACAGCAAGAAAAAGCAGACTGGCACATAGTGAAGAGGGACACTGATTTTTTCCCCATTCAGCCATGCATCTTTAAAGTCCTAAGACTCCAGACTTTGAACTTGTACTTTTGAGTTGGGCTGGGGCTTTTTTGTTTGTTTGTTTGGGTTTTTTCCTGTTGTTATTTAATTTAATATGCCTTCGGGCTTTCCCTGAATTTGAACGGCTGGATGCATGGTACCTTGAGTATTTAGTTCAGGTGACCTGGAACACGAGAATCAAAAGCCTGTATTTAAAGTACTGGGGTATTTACACTGCAGTATGTGATGAATTTCCTTCTGTTTTCTACAATCACAAACCACTGCTGAAAATGAAAGAAAATTACTTACACCAGCAAAGGAAATCCAGTGACTGAAGAATCTGGAGTAGAAGGATTCTGGTATTTGCTGAATTCCCAGTTCTGGATTTTGTTGCTTTATAGAAGTTTCTAAAGAAAATGAAAAAAAATATTAGAAAGGAGGTATAATGTGGGGTTTTTTCCCTCTACTTTACATTACCAGATTCCAGGAACCAAAGCAAAAATTCTAGCTGACAGCTGGATGTGACAGAGTTAAACCTTGAAATGAAAACTGAAAAGAAGTGCAAGAAAAAAACCAGAAAGTTGCCAGCTCTGGTACTAAGTCCATTTGAAAGCCACATCTGCCTATCTCTGCCTCAGTTTCAGAGTCTGTGAAATAAGAAAAATAATACTTTTCTCCCTCAGAGGGGTTTAGGAAGCTTAACTGACTAATGCTGATGAAACACTACAGCACTGGGGGTGACAAACTCCATGCACACACACTGTACCAAATACCCACATCACCAACAGAAGAAATTCGGACCTTCACCTACGGATGCTGAGTTACAGACTTCACCTGTGTTGTGGGAACCACTGCATTTTGATAGCCTGAGTTTTAGACTCACACAGCTCCAACCATCCATCCTACCCCACACCAGGATGAAGTAAGTCCCAAGATATGCCCAAACCCTTTTTAATGTACAGCATTCAGCATGCCTGTGAAGAATTACGAGTATATCGTAAACAACCCAACACTAAATTTAGTCCTGCCTGCTTTCCTGTGATTAATCTTCTGTAGGAAATTGCATTGGAACTTCTCCTGTGATGCATTGCAATGAACTCTACCCTCACCTGGAATAAATGGTATTATTGCCATGAATCACTGAATGACAGCCCCATATAAAGCTCGTTTCACGCCTGCCTTCAGGAAAGCGCTGGGAGGACCAAGGTTATAAACAATTTCCTCTGAGCATGGAGATGTCCATCTCCTGCAGCCCTTACCTTCTCCCCTCGGGCCAGGGAGCATCATCACTTCACTGCAGAGCTGTTCCCTCTGCTCCAGCATCCTGGGGGTGTGCTGGGCATCCGCAGTGGGTGGTGAGCACAGACCTGCACCCAGCTGCCTGCCCTGCTCGTCCACATCCCACTGGCTCTCATGGGGCTCCGGGGTCTCATCCCGGCCATACTGAGCCAGGGGAGCATCGTGCTGGAGATCCAGGAGAAAGCTGTCTTGTAATGTCTGCTTGGCTGGCTTGTTTGCCTTCTTTCGTTTGACCTTTTGGGTTAAATTCTCAGCTCCTTCTCTTTTGCAAGTACTTGGCTCACTAAAAAATGGTTTAAAAAGCTGGTCCATGTCTTTTTTAAATTCCAGTAAGGTGCCATTTGATCCACTTTGAATTACCCCATCTGCTGCATGGCTGGGGGACTTGTTGAAAATTAAAGGCTGGGAAGAGTGAGCAGGTCTAGCAGTTCCCATCTGGGTCTCATCAGGTTTCTGCTGAATGCTGAGGCTCAAGGATAGCGAGAAATAGGAATAGTCCACAGCAATGTATGTCAGCATGAAGTTGATGGTGACTATGGGAGCAAGAACATTCACTTGTCCAATGAAGACAAAAGCCATGGTGATGAGACTTGTTAAGCAAATCGCAGCCACTGGAGTCTTGTTGGGGCCTTTCTAGTTCATAAATAAAACAAAATTATATTTAAATTAATAACCATGAACCTGCCATGAGGATTCCCCGCTTGCTCAGCTGCCATGTGTGGTTACCTGGGTTATCTGCAGTACCCCCCGAGCCATGAAATACATACATGCATGTGCAACCAGAGGCTCACAGGCTAAATAAATTAAATAATAGGCTGGAAGCCAAAAGCTGTTGAGCTCCCACCTCATGCCTAAGCCTTACTCAAGCTTTGTCTTTGGTAAATTCATCCACTCTCACTCATATCTCCATGGTAAAACAATGTCATTAAAGCAGCAATAAACCTTCAGAGAGATTTGTGGGGCTTATGGGAAGTCTGGCAATAAAATGTGTTAATTAGAGTTAACTGTTCTTTTCTAATTATTCTACAGGACACTGCATCACTGCCTACCCAAAAGGCTCCCTCGTGCTGCCCTTGGAAAAGCTCTGCATGGAGCAGCGCCACATTCACATGAGCAGCTTCTGGCCCTGCCCTGACAGGCAGCTGAGCTGAACCCATGGTCTGCTGAGCCTCTGCACACAGGGTTCCCCTCCAATCCACCCCAGCAGCAGAGGGAAAGCAGCAGTGAGGTTGGTCAGGTGAGGAGGCTGGGGGTTGGAGTCAGCCCCAGCAATGCCAGGCATGTGTCAGGAGGGCAGGCAGCCAGGAGAAACGCTGCCTGCTCCTCTCCTTTGGGACTGGGTGAAGGCAGGGAAAGGGGAAGGAAAGGAAGGACAAAGCGAGGAGCATTGGGGGTGAAAATGAGTGAGCCTTCAGCTCATGAACTTTAATCCCAGGTCTAACATACCCTTCCTTGGACCAGACACCATCTTGCCACTTTACCATCTGACAAGCCAATGAAAGCTGTGTAAAGACTTTGCTGAAAAATATCTTACAAGATATCTTACAAAATATCTTAGGTTTTCACTTAACTGCATTTACTTCTTTAATAAACACATAGCTCAAATGGAAACTATTTCTGTTTCCTCCACTCTTACTTATTAATAGAAAAGGGGGCCAGTTCTGGACCATTACATCTTTTCAGAAAGAACAAAAATACATCTCAGGGACAAAGGAATGCAGATCTCAGAAAGCATCTCCAGTGGCAGAAAGATGTACTGAGATGGGGAACAGATGGAATGATGTCAGGATGCATCTGGCTTGGGTTTAACTCTACAGAAAACACTCGTGTCCTTCCCACCAGCTGGGGTTATGGTGACCACACCACATTCTTCACCCATGGAAAAGAAGAACTGATGTGGAGTAGATTGGTAAGGACAAATTAAATGTATTTACTCCCCATAAACCAAATCTAAACAATTCCCAAGATGGCGGAGAGAAGGAAGGGTGGAAAAGTGATCTGCCTTTGATTTCTCACCTCTTTTTGAGCCCTTCCCATCACGGCCCTCTGCCTGGGGTTCAGAGCAGAAAATTCGACAGAAAGACGGAAAACTATTAGAGAAGAGAGGTAATCAACTGTGCTAAACCACTGGGAATTTCACAAGGGTTGCCAAGAGGAGCCTGTTCTAGGATCACCTGAAAACTACCTTAGGAGCTGGAAGTTTTTGCAGTCATTATTGTTCCTGCTTTCTCTACAATTATTACTATTATTTTTGCTATTATTATAACTTTTAATTTAGAAAATTACTTTGAGAAACATAAAACAATGGAGAGAAAATTATTACACTTATAAAAATTTAAATATTTTAAAACATTCATAAATCCCAATATTGAAAAATATATTTCTGTATTTTCAAGCTGATCTGAAGGAGCAAAGCATCATTAAGGCTTTTCCAGACACTCTGTTCAGACAGGTAGTTACTGCAGGTTACTGAGAGTGAGGGAATTATTTTCTCTCTATTCAGAAAATGGGAAAATCATGTATAGATGAATAGCCCAAGACTACAGCGTCCTCGGTTACTGATACCTTGACTGATATCTGCACAATGACTCATGCATAAAGATTATTCACAAAGCAAGGAAAAAGCTTCTTGTCATATTCCAAGTAAGACTTTGTTTCAAGGCGCATCTAAAGCTTAGCAGCCCCCTAACTTAACCTTTCAAATCTATTCTTTGTTTTTATTTAATAGTGTCCAAAAGGCACCTTATCTTACAAAGAAGTGTCCTCTTCTCCACCGCACACAGACTGAACCCACAGCATCACCACTGGTCACGTACTCAGCTATGAGGTTACCACAGAGGATAGGAACAGATCAAAGAAAATGTGCAGGAAAGAAGAAGAAGAAAGAAAACAGATAAAAGATAAAGAGACAGTTACCATCCATTTCACCAAGTGCTGAAACGAAAGCTTCAGGCTTCTGCCCTGGACAGGAGGGCAGAGGGGAGGTAGGTACTTCTTTCGGTCATGGTCAGGATCAGCACCAGCATGGATAAGGTGTTTGCAAAAAAACCCACAGACAAAGCTCTACCAAAAGTGCTTGTTTTAGTGGGGACATCTTGAAGAAGCTGGTCAGAGGGAGGGAGGGGACTGAAGACAGCCCAGGAAGGGCTGTGTGTGCGCGGGGGCAGGACAGCGAGCCCAGGCCGGGGCACAGAGGTGGGTGAGAGAAATGCCGGAACGGTGAAGCAGGGCTGCTCCTGCACAGTGCCAAACCCCGTGGGAGGGCTCGGAGCAGAGGAAGTGCACACAGTGGACAGGCAGGGAAATGACCACAAGCAGCTGGATGCTTGGGGTTTTTTCATAAAACCACCCCTTTCCTGGCTCTTTTGCCTATGCATGGGATACCAGATCCTGAGCCTTCCTCTCCTCGCATTTTGTGCATCCCCCATCTCACTCTACAGACACATGGAGATCTTGGCTTCTTAAGTACAGGTGCAGGTTTGACAGCAGTCCTGGAGAAAGGATGACTAACCCCACGTCCAAGGAAGGCGAGCATGGGGATCACGTTCTCCTGGGCGATGCACTGCAGGATCCTGGGTGCTCCATACAGCCCTCCCATGCAGGAGGCCAGGGATGAGATGTACAGCCCTAGCAAAAACAAAAAACCCACCAAGGATACCTGGAGGAAGCAGAGAGAATGCAAAGTTCATTACATTTGCCTTAAAGACACCCAAGCAGTCTTAAATACATGTATTTTAAGAGATCACATATTTTGTAACATTGTTAAATGAACAGTGCGAGCCCTGGGAAAGCAGCAATTTAATTGGTCTGTGGTATAAAGTACAAGCAATTAATACAGGAAAATTATCCCATAAAAGTAATTTAATACTGAACATCCTGTACCGACAGAACCGTTTTACAAGCTCATGTCCAAGAAATTCTTTGTCACTCGGAGAAATTGCAGCAAAGCAGCGGCTATTAGATTCCCCTTAAGTAACTGGAAGCGAGTTTATTTCAGGCGAGATCACTTATATACAGAGCACATCATACAGGAAAAGCTGCCCAGGCTTCCCACCATCCAAAACAGGAAGACAAACCCCTGTGTCTCAGAGGGGAAAACCAATCCTGAAAGAAAAGCCAGAGTAAAACCAAATCAAAATTGCCACTTAAGTAAATGGCATCTTAAAAAACACGCTCCAAAGGATATAATACAATGACTTTATTTTCCTGTCTTCAATGAGACAAGAATTTCCTTTGGCCAATGTGAAACTTTAAAAAAAAATATATTTTAAAGCCATAGTGCTAACAAGGCTGGTTTTAGAACTGGTTTCTGAAGCACCCTTTCAAGCTGGGAGCATCTCCTGCAGGTATGGAGGGAAAGGAAGGGCAGCTCCTGGTCTGTCACACAGAAGTGAGGATTGGGACCCCTAAGCAGGTCCTCACTGTCGAGAGCTGCAAGCACAGACAGCATATCCGAAACACCCCACCCAAATACACAAAACCCCAACAATATAAACATTGTGCAAGAAAGCTTGGAAATGGGAGTGCTCCTGGCACCGCAGCATAAGGACAGGGACAGGAAAAAAAAGGAAACCAAGGTTTAGGGTCACCCGAGACACCTCCAAGTCCTGCAAGACCACGCAATCTGCCAGGCAGCAGCCAGGCACAGAGAATGCCAAGGCATGGGGGTAACTCCGGCACAAAGGCCAGGCAGAGAGGAAAACCCCACATTTTGGTCCAAATCCAACATGCCCATACTCCTCTGAAGCAAGTGCTGGAGGTGCAGATAGACATCTGTGGCAGAGGATGTCACCAAATGCAGGTCCCCTGCATCCCACGTGTCCTTTGCTCCCACCCCTCCTACTGGGGAAAAGAGGGTCTAAATGAACACAAGTCCTCCCAGCTTCTGCCCCTGTTAAAGTCAGGTGGCACATGCTTTATTAGAAGGAATTACAAAAATTTACATGGTTAAAGATGATTCAAGCTACATCTGAATTTTTCTTGTCTACAAAATCCACAGGCAGCAAAAAGGAGATTGGGTAAAAAGCCACAAAAAGCTTTCTGTTGGGTAAGGCATGTGAAATTACTGTCATGATCTAGAATTGTTCAAACTTCCTACCACAACATTTCCCCATGAAAATCCACTTGGCCTTGTGAATTGTATCTTGTGGGACAGAAGGAACCCGAGGCAAAGATGAGCAGATACCAGCTCTCATCAGACCAACAGACAGACACTCAGTGGGGAATCCTCCCTTCCCTCTCCTCTAATCCTACCCTGCTCTGAGAAATACTCGGAAGAAACAAACAGTTGTGCCAGACATCATATATTATTTTAGCTGCCAAAAATGCTTGCATTTAAATGTGCTACTTGACATTCAAATCAGGGTTAGAGGGGAAGAGTCCCTCTCACTGAGGCTGATGAAAGGTTTTGCTATGGGTTTTGAACACAGAGAGTGTGAATACATTGCAAGGAATTGGCAGTTGGAGCTCATTAGAAGTGAAATTACTGAATCTCATTTTTATGTTTAAAAAGCCAAACAAATATCTGAACAGAGAAAAGCAGCCAAGCACTTGCTCACCTGTGATAGAAAGGGAGAGTTTGGAGGAGTAATGATCTCTCCCCCCTCCCTCTCTCCAAAGTCATTAAAATCTAAAGCATCTTGTAATAACTCAAAGAAGAAACATGAAAATTGGGATTGCACCATTTGTTCATTATTAGGGGAAAGAAAACTGAATTTGCTTTTTGGGGTGGGGGGGTGTTTGTTTGCTTGTTTATTTTTTATATTTGACATTATTAAATATCTTCTCATTCATTACTAGGGGATTTTTCATTCCCCCCATGAGGGTTTTGAAGTTAAAACACAGCTTTAACGATCTCTTTCTCTTTAGCAGATTCATTTAAGCTGATTCTTTTGGTTACTGCACTTTTTGCCCATTAAGTCATTGACACGCGAAGAGGTTGCCTTACAGAAGGCAGGATCTTTTTTTTTCCCTGGAAGAGAGGTGGGTTTTTTTACCTTAGCAGGAAGTGGCAGAGCCCCGCCAATAATTGGGAGTTTATTTGGGGGGTAGAAGAAGTTTGGAGGTGCAATTACTTAGGAAACAAAGCCAGAGTTTCAAATTGGTATTTTAGACTAAAACCACGTTACAGATCAAACTACGTAAACTTTTCAACTTCAAATGAATCACAAGAAATAGCATCCAATACAGTGAGCCCATGATTTCCGATGATACTGAATAACAGAAAATTGGCCCTTCTATATCCCATCCAACAAAAGACAGAGGCACACGCCAAGACCTCTTGCTCTCTTTCTAGAGGCCTGCAGTGGTGAGGTTCATTGTGTGTTACACTACAAATCCCCCTCGTGTAAATACTCTGCGTGGAATGTCTCAAGTTTAATAATCCTACTGCTCGCCCTGCAATTACAGCCTGCGAGATATGGAAATGTGAGCTTCGCTTGACTTAGTAAAGATAAGCAGGGGGGTTCTTTAGAGATTTCAATTTGGTCTAAGCTTTCACCAGCGAGAAAGGATACACTGAATAAAATACAGCGTTTATCATTAGACCACATTAGCATACTTTAGCTCTTAAAGCTATTGCTGGGTGATTATGCCAAGATTTGGCATTATGGGATATGCTGGTGAATGCAAAGCTATTCAAATCAATTGTACACTGGGATTTGCAATGGGGAAATCCTCCTGGATTTTAATGAGGGATGCGTACCCAAATTCCTTAGGCTTTTGGAAAACTCAAGCATTCAGTAAGGCAGATGGCAAAGCACCATTATATAAAGCCACAAGTTACCTTCTCTGCTATCATGAAGTCATAGCGGAGTGACTGACGGGTACAAATGGCTCCCAGCAAAAAAACGAAGACCATGTACAGAAACCACCTGCAAACAACAAAAATAAACCAATTTCTTCACAGTGAAACAAGACCATTGAGAATTCTGCCACTAGGAGAGCCAGGAGACAGTCCAGGTTGCCCAGAGAGGTGGTGGATGCCCCATCTCTGGGAACATTCAAGGTCAGGATGGACAGGGCTCTGAGCAACCTGATCCGGTTGAAGAAGTCCCTGCTCGTTGCAGGGGGTTGGACTGGATGGCCTTTAAAAGTCCCTTCCAGCCCAAACCATTCTACAATTCCATGGTTCCGCAGGTACGCAGGTCCCCCCATCTGGCAGTAACATTAACAGCACAGCCAGCCTGCTCTGCAGCCTCAGCCAGGATCCTCTTCTGGTGTTCTGGCCTTTCCAGTGCCCAGGTTGGGGGATAATTTTGTCTGGAAAGCCCAGACAGCAGAGAAGGGAATGACCACAGCCTCGGATAGATGGGTACATGTGATACTTCTGTGTCCTGTGGAATTCCCCCTCTTAAAACGAGCACTAATTTCAGCAGGAATCCCTCCAAACTGTGAAGATTGATCCTTCCTGACTGAACCTTGGTACAAAATTACAAGAAATAATTTCAAAGGCAATTTAGATGGCAATGAAAGCAGGCAGGAAAATCATACTGAGGGCTTTTTTTTTTTTTTTAATGTAGCAGTGGAAAGTTCTCCTGGAAAGTAGCATTTCCTAGGGAAGAGGACTACTCAGTGATGCAGGGCTTCTGTGTTTCCCTGGTCTTGCAGGTGGGTAGGTCATCTCACTTCTCTTGGCTCCATTTTCCCAATAAAATTTTGACAGTTCTCTTCTATTTATATAGAAGAAAAACGCAAGGGAAAAAAAGAAAAAGAAATACAACCCCCCTTTGAAATCAACAGCAGTGAATGACAAAATCATCCCCCTCCCAAGCCTTGGAGAACTCTGCATCCAGCTCTGGGACAGCCAGGCTGCAGCAGCACAAGCACCCCAGCACCAGCACAGATCCCACCTGGTAGAGGAAGGACTGAGCACATCCGCACTAACAAACATCTCCTCCAACCCACCCAGAGTACATGGTGGCAGTGGATGACAACTTGAATGAGAGCCACACTTTAATTTTCCAGATGGCTGAGTAATAAAAGGTTGACAGGAATATGAAATGGATTGGTCACACTCAGGGCAGTCTGCAGAGCAAATTTTCCCCAATCAATGACTTACGAGGTGCCAATAGCAGCCAGAGACCCCAGAGGGATGTTGGAAGAAGGCTTCTGGAGATCTCCACTCATATTGAATCCAGCCATCACACCTGTATTTACAGACACAAGTGCAATTTAGAGTCAATCTAAGTGATCATATATATAATACTCATTGCAATATGTAATATAATTTAATCAATCAGTTCATTGATTGCTTCAGAACAGTAACTGTATCACTTCATTGCACTGCCACACAGATGAATACTGGCTCCCATCAATTGCTTGGTAAAAAACTCTTCATGTCTTTAATAGAAGCAAGTCACCACCAGCATGTCAAAGAACCCTTTGTCCAGTTTGAACAATGCTGGGGGGAAAAGAAACAGTATGTGAACAAACCCCATCTTATCTTCATGCAAACCTAACAGAAGACAATGCTGCCTAATTGTTGGAAAGAGAAATGCCACTGTTCATCAGGGCAGCACATGCAGCAGGTGGTACAACCCCCAGACCAGATCCATTACAGGTCCCTGCATTCACAGGGGACAGCCACTGCTACAAAACAGCCTGTCCTGTCCATGTTAAATGATGATCGCCTTAGCAGAGGGAATAACAGTGCTCTCGGCACGTAGGTGGCACCTTCCAGCCAAGGGATCTGCTTTGGAAGTAGGCATTATCTCTGCCTTGCAGATAGGAAAACAGAAACACTAAGAGGGCAAGTGATTGTCCCAGTGTCATGTAGAAAACACACGGCAGGGCTAAGAATAAAATACTGAACTGTTATTTTAGGCCAGAGTACAAGGTATTATACAACCAGGGACGGTCCTTAGCCTAAAAAAATTACCATCTAAAGATGCAAGAGAGAGGATGACGCAGAGGATTACAGTCTCCACATTAGGGCTAGAAAGCCAAGGTACAGACTGGTTAAGGGGCTTTGTCCATAGTTGAAGGAGGAGTCATATCAGACTTGTCAAGAAAACAGAGATTCCCTTGTCACATTATGCCAAAAGTTTTCTCAGAAGACTTCAGGTATCTGCTATAAATAAAAATAAATAAATAAGAATCTTCGATTTAAAATCCTGATGGGAATTTGAACAATTTGAAGGCAGAACCAAAGACTTCAGGACGCTAACTTCTGCCCATCACTGTCCCCCCCGGGATGTCAGACTAATGTCTTCATAAGGACACGTGGGCCAGGAGCCAGGCAGCAGTGCTGATGGCACAGTCCCTGGAGCCAGGGTGAGATCAGCACAGAACAGTGGGAAGGAGGACGCCAGCGCCATGGCACTCACAGCATCTGGCAGCCCCAGCAGCAGGGGACCGACCGCACGCCAGTCCACCACGGCTGCCAAGCCCAGCAGCCATTCCTCGTGTTCAGAGGGCATAAGAACGACAAAGTCAGTCTCTGCAGCTGCAAATCTGAGTGACTGCAGCTCTAAATCAGCAACAGCCCACTGCATTTTGAAGCTCCAACTCTGATTGCTGCTTGGAAGAGTTTTTTCCCAGGATGAAGGATAGGCAAGAGCTGTGGGACCAATCTCAGGGTAAAGGGGACAAACCCAAATCAGCCAGATGGATGTTTTCCCTATTCCCTATTCCCTACAGACCTTGGCTGCTGATGGGCTGTCAGCAATGGCTGGGTTGTTAATCGTGGAACACGAATTCTGCTCTGCTATGTCCCAGGCTGTGCTGTGCATCTTCAGAGCACCATCTCCACACCTGTCCAAAGGGAATTGTAACAACTCCTCTCCTCGCTGCCCTGCCGTGGGGACAGCACATAAATGGGCACGAGGCACTCTCACATTGCCAAACACCTCCAGGGCTTTCTTTCTTTATTATTTTTAATGCTTTTTCCTTGATCCTCTCTTTTTTTCCCCTTGATCAGTCCACTCACCAGCCGTCTTTTCCTGTCATCTCCACCATGGAGCCAGAGCTGTGACAACCATTCCCTGGTCCCTACAGAATCCTGGCATTTCTCAGCTCCTGGAAGAGCTTTTCTTCCAAATTCAGACCAGATTTGAATCCTTGACACCATACTGAAAGCATTACAAATAGAGTTCTTCATTTTCTCCTGGAAGACTATTCTGTGGATATACTTCTGAACAGTGCAGCTAAAAGCATGTCAGCTGCTCTGGTTTTCTCTAGATAAAGCTTCCATGCAAAGTTCAAGCCCTGCTCCTTTCAAACAGCTACACAATAGGCTTAGCTAGAGGTGAGAAAAGTTAGGAAGGCAGAAGTCCATGGAAATGGTCACAAATATGCTAAATATAGTCTCTATGAAGCACTCTTTGATGACATGCTACTTTTTAATTCAGAGAAAAAGCAAAAAACTCAGAATTCTCTGAATTTTTCTTCTAAAGGGAACAAGCTATTGTCAGGAGGACAGCTGTTAATCTCATGTGCGTCTTGGCCAAGTTTCTCAAACATCTGGCACCACCTTTAAATCTTCCAGCTTGAGTCACCTCTTCCTCATCCAAAGTCCTGCCTCAGCAAAGCACTGGGGAAACACCAAAATGGCATTTTCTGGACTGAACATAAAAAAGTTGAAGACGTGAGTCATCGGCACGGCAATGACTGCACAGCCTGGGCTGCCTCACTGCCTCCCTCCCACAGACCCACGCACGCTCAGGAGCAGCCAGGAGATGACTTCCCAGAGCCACATAAAGAGGATCTTGAGACTGATGATTGACCTCCTGCCCGGCAGTGACCAGGGGTCACACCCAGGCCGCTGCACACCACTTCTGTTAGGGCCCCCAGGAGGTCACCAGAGTCTCATGGGTTTCACAACCAAAGGTCAAGGCCACCACAGAGGGAACCAACGCAGATATTCTCAGCCACTCAGGCCAAAGCCATCTCCTCTGTGCTGCAGTTATAACTCTGACTCGACCAGTGAAAAAGTATGGACAATCTGGTAGCACAGAGGTATGGACAAGCCAAAGCCACCTCTCCACCACCACTCAAAAAGTGATTTTCCACACAGAATGACAGCTGCCGAAGAGCAGTTCTGAGAGGGTCTTCTGCAAGCAGCTGACTAAGCAACCAACTTTTCAATGAAAGGACAACCTGGCTAGTTAAAAAAAAAACAACATCCTAAACAATCTCTGCTATCCATAGCCTTGGTCAGCCCCTGCCAGAGAACTGACCTGACTTGCAAGAAGCCACAAAAAGCCTTGTCAGAAGCAGCCTTGTCTGGCTGCTCGACAGAGGAAAAACCCCACACTTGCATCTAAAACTCAGCAACACAGAAAAATTGGGATGTTCCTTCCTTCAGACACAGACTATCCCTAGGGAAATGGCCAATCCCTTCTGAACTCAAGCAGTCATATCTGCAGATTGTCCATGGAGAAAATTATCCACCTCTCTGTTTCAATGAGATAGCAAGCTGGATTTTCCACACTGGCTATTATCTTAGAGAGCAGCAGATAGTGACAAAGCTTCTGGACAAAGAAGCATGAAAACACAGTCAAGCCAGCCAGGAAATCATGGCTGAGACAGTCTGTACATTGCTGCTATTCCCAGTGTAATCTGGTCCTGGGCATCATCCAGGCGGTGGATACGTGCGTGAGGGGACCACCTACACTGTGTGTCAGGCACGACCATCAGCTCCACCAGCCATGGTTTATGACCGCAGATACGATCATTCTTGCAAACGCCCAGTGCATTTTTCAGTGAACATACTATAAAATATAAAAGGTGGGTTTTTTCCTTCGCCCAGGAGGTGAAGAATGGAAAATCTTAGATAAGAATTGTAGCTAATTTTTTTAAAGGGCCAACTTCTCCACTGATGTAAGCTGGCACCTCGCCATAGACTTCAATGGAGTTGAGCCAGTTTACATCATCTGATAACTTAGCCCAAAACTTCTAAATCTATTTGCTGTCATTTTGCAAGTGCCAAATATGGTTTATTTCAGAACTGGTTTCTGTGCGATGATATTTTCCACTAACGCCGCTTCAAACGACATCTTACTTTCTTGTATCACAAGACAACACACTTCTTTCATTAGACAGAAAACCTCAGGGATTCAGTAGAAAAACATTTTTTGCACAACAGAAACAGCATTTATCTTAATTTTAAAAGTGCACTGATGGCTGTGTGGCTGCTGCTGGGAGCTGGCTGTGGGCAGGCGGCTCCCAAGACTCCCTCCCTGCTGAAAAGCCCTGGCTGGGTGGGTAGCCAAGTGTTCACCTATCACAGTACGGTAGCAAAACATGTGCATTAAGAAGGTATTTACAAACGTGCAGAAAAACAGCTGGTTAATGCACAGCATCTCTACAGGGCCATGTTCACATCTTCCACAGCGCGTATTTCAGTCTTTTGACTGAAGCCAGCAAATCCGAGTCTTCCATGCCCATGCTCTCCCACTTAGGCCAGCTCTAGATGTGTGTTTTGGATCTCTTGGCTACTTCCCTACGATTAAATGACAATCATTATTGGGGGAATAAAGCCAGCTGCACTGAACATCCAGCTGAAATGGTTTAAACAACTAATGCACAGGGAGCAAACAGACCAGCCTCTGCTTACCTGCGCTCAACCGTAAAACTGGGGTAACTTCACTCGCATTGCTGGAGTCGTACCAACTAAACACAGAGGAACAGAGAAAACAACCCGACCTGGGGCAAAACAATCCAAGGAGGATGCTCGTAGGAGGCAGCATGATGCTACTGGTCTGCCAAAGGCTGGGATGAGCATCCTATGACCATCAGCTGAAGCATGTCCCCAGCTGCTCCTCCTGCCTGTTTGGTCCTGGCAAGGGTCTCTCCACAGGTCCTGCTCCCCCTTCCTGAAGTGGCTGCCCCTCTTTGCTTTTACAGCTACCAGCCTGCATTTCAGACATTTCTGTTACACTGCTATATCTGAGCAACTTACAACCACTTTTCTGTACATCCCAGAGACCAAACTTAAACTGTTTAAATTCAGATAGCCATTTCAGAGAGAGAGGAAAAGGCCTATCCTGAAGACATCAAAATAGTTTCACTTCAAAGAGGAACATTTCATCTCAGAAAGGCCCAAACAATTTGTTTCACAATTTCCGAAACTTTTTTTTTAAAAACTTTGTTATCAAAATAGCATCTTAAATTGTAAACTAGCATATGCTAAAAATTAAAAAGGGTAAACACAACATTTAATAATTAAAGATAAACAGAACATTGCTCTGGGTCAAAGAACTGTTTCAAACTGGCTCAATGTAACCCCTCAAAACTGAACAGCATATTGTTTTGCTGAAACTCTCCCCAAATTTCTGTTGTATCTTAAGGCAAAGGATTTTGCTCCCAGTGCTTCAGCCGGGTCACTGTGGGAGTTCCAGCAGAGGTGGGTACCACTGGGGGATGGTGGTGGGGAGCACCACAGGCTGGAGGGGACAGCCTGGGAGCAGTGCTAACCTGTCCCTGTCATCCCTCAGTGCCACTTGCTCACCCTCTGCATCACGCTGCCGGCCCCGCAAGCAGCAGCAGCACTGGCAGCAGAGAAGTCTTGACTCCCATCCTAGAAATTTCCTAATCAGACCTCAAGCTCTTCCATGCAGAGCACCAAACACAGCCCTGCATTTTATGAGGTTCCTGAACTCCACAGTGCTCCCAACAGCAATGACAGGAGTGATAGTGATGTTATATGGTACCACTGGCACTGCTACTCTGAAGGAATAATTTAAATCCTGTAAATAACCAAGCAATTAAAAAGAACACATGAGAAAGCTGCGTTAACGACTGAAGTAATTATGCATCATCCCAAACTGTATTTTCAGAGAATGTTTGACATTACTACTGGTATTACCACTGATAACTAAACAGAGCAACAGGCTGCCAGGGCTTTAAACAAATTTTATATATTAGCTTTGGCATTCTTCCTAGCAGCCAAGCATTAGCAGTGATGAAGAATCATTTAATATGGCTAATCATGGTCATTTTCTGCACAGTTTTGTCATAACTGTTCCTTCTTCTACAACCAAGGAACTGGAAAAAAACCTGCTTTCCTACATCAGTGACAGAGCTCATGAGGAAGGTCTTTTTCTCTTGGGGACTCACTTGGGCCAATCAAAAATGACAACAAAGAAGAGGGCAGAAGCCATCTTCTCCATGGTGCCAATAGTTCAGGAAGGTGAGTTTTCGGGGAGGAAGTCTACACAGAGGCAATAGCCAGCCTGATAAGGTGGGAGAGAGGATCTCAAAGAAAAATTTGAAGTCCTGCACCAGGTGCACCTGACAAAACCACTTCTGCTACCAGACCATTCCTCCAGTCCCATCTGTTTCACAAAACCCTTTCGTTTGTCTCCTGGTACCACAGCAATTCTTCAACTTCCAGTGAGTTGCTTAGCGCTAATCCTCTGAAAACTCATTCTGTAATCCAAGGATTCATTGCTATGGAAACTGCTTATAATCAGTACTTTTTATAGCCTAAAACACCCAGCATCAACAAAAGGTATTGTAACTTCAACTGACGGTTACTGCATTCCCACTGGAGATTGCCAGCTCTGGAAAGGGGACATGCATCTTCCTGGTAATTTAAGGGAATGAATAATACGAAGGTATCTAATTAAGCTCATAAATATGAGCTCTGCTGACATACAAGGATGAACCCGTGATGCCATGCAGCAAGTGGTGGGTCCATCATGGGCAATGGCATCAGCCCAGCTCAGCCACCTGCTGAGGTAAGGATGGAGAGAGAGTCCTCCTGTGCTCTTCCCACTCTCCCAGCACAATCAATCATAAGGCTCATCTGCTATGATAAATCATGACCAGCTCTTTTAAATAGGCTTGATACCTTCTGCCCTGACAGCATTGGCCAAGATTAGTGGCTGAGCCTCATCCTCAGCAGGGAAGGATTTACAGGACCACATCAACCCATAGAGTTCACCAGCTGCTTCTGACCACAGAGAGACAGAAGAGCATGTTCAAGTGAACAAGACAGGTGTACGAAAAACTTGAGATGCTGGAGGGGAGCCTGAACCTTTGAATTGACCACTTAGGTCTGCCATGGCCAAGTGCAGTCCTGCTTGCTTCACCTCACAGCCCACAGGAGCTCCCCTTGCTTCTGCTCCTCTTCAAGATGTTCCTGTGGAGGAAAAAAGGGCAAGGATAAAACTTAACTGTACCTGTGGCAGCTGGGAAAAACACTCCGAACACAGTGAAGAAGGACTCCCCCTGGCTGTAGTCTGGCAGCGTGTTGTTGAACATCAGCTCTTCCGAGTAGCCAACAAAGCCGTGCTCTGCGGAGACATGGAGGGCGAGAGGAGAACCTCAGGGACCACCAGGGCTGCAGGAGCCCCTCCAGCTGCTCTCAGCAACCACCCCCCTCTAAACACATGCATCTGCAGGGGCTGCTTCCAAGGACCACCTGAAAGAATGGATGTCAACTTACACGGTGGGGGAGAAGGCAGAAACCAGGGTTGCCACTCCTGCCCCATCTTTCTAAGGTCATACACACACAAGTTTTACTCTCCAAACAAGTTTTAGAGAAGATGGGGAGAGGGGAAAGCGATGGGTAGGGTTCCAATGTCATGCACCTGGTTTACTGGCTATATAATGGAGGATCCTACTCCTTCACTGCACACTTGGAGGATGGGTCAAATTATTCCACAAACCTGAATTTGTTAGGAAGAGCTAAGCCTGACAGCTGACGTGCAAGGCATTAATTAGGAAAGGTTTCAGATGCTTATAGATAGAAAAGATAACTCACGAAAGCAGGCTAATGGGTATGACTATGAAATTATTAATTTCATTTTTAACAGGCAACACTGCTTTTTAATGGAGTATCTTAATCTGTGGAAACTTCTCCTTCCTGTCAGTAATCCAAATGCTCATGCCAGCTGGAGGTGGAAGGTGAGCAGAGTCGGTTCCTTTTTTTCTCCTGCCACTACACTCTATTTCCACAAGACATGTGACTGCAATAACTTGAATTTTCTCATTAGCAGGCAGGATGTTGTTTATGGCTGCACAGGGTGATGGCCAGAAATTAAAAAAAGACTCCATCAAAGCTGTCCCATGCCTCAAAGACAACATTAATGATGTTTGGACAATAGATTAAACCAGAACATTAAATCAGAGCTCTGAGCACAAGACATATCCATTTAAAGTCTCAGAATATAACTAACCACAGAGCTTTGAAGTTTTCACAGAAAAACCCTATAGATAATCAAAAGTTTCCTACTACATCTGCGTTCATTGTGTTGCCCAAACATGGATGGAAACACACTGATAGAAGAGGTCTCCTGCTGCTAGGCTTTGTAAAAGCACTAGCTCTCTTCACTAGGAACAAGTCCCAGATGAGATTTACAGGGAACAAGCTCAGCGCAACACACTGACCTCTGCACCTCACAGATGTCTGCACAAAGTGCAGTTTCTGGAGAAATAGAGGGGGAATTTGTGTAGGCTGTGTGTTCCTATAAGTCCAGACCTGTGTGGCTTCAACCAGAATTGATGCTCACGACAGCACAGCACAAGGCCTGGCTGCAAAGCTCCCACCAAATTCCTCAAGGGAAGTGTTGGTCCTTGGCCAAGGGATTTTTCACCAAGTATGTGCTCCTCATAGAAATGTTAATGTTTCATTAAAAACCTGAACAAAATACTCATCTCACCCCACGAACATCTGCGGACCTTCTCCAACCAGAGCTTTGAAGCAGCAGCATTAAATACATCTATACCACTTGACAAAAGTTTGCCCCACTGATTCATAAAAATCTCCTGTGAGGTCTAGCCTCTCTTGATGGCTTACTCTCACATATTCCTATCATTCAGGTTTTCCCTAATCACAAACTGTCCTTTTCACACCACTTGCCCAGTTTGTGGAGGTCATCTGAAAGCCGGACCCTCTCTGCGAGGCTGCTGCGAGCCCTTCCCAGCTGGGGGTCATCTTCAGATTGAATCTGCACATTCCCTTTTCCATCATCCAGGAAGTTAAGAAAAATGCCAAATAACACCAGACCAAAACCAGACTGTCGCAGGACCTCACCAGGCACAGTGGTGTTTGGGGCTATGTAATTCAAATGAGGCACTTTGGGTGCCTTCTGTTTCATTCCTCATACAAAAGGCCAAGGGTACAGACCAGGGAACAACACACTCTATTTTCTATGGTACCGTTTTGGCCATATTATGGCCACAGACTGACCATGAGACCCATGAGTCCAGTGTTTGACCTGCACCTGTGTGCATCTGACCCCTGTTAATCTTAAGGAATTAAATGATCCCCTTGTGCTCCATTCATTTGTATGTTGTTCCTTTCCTACCTTATTCCTCTAAGTGGAAATCCTCAGTGGAAGAGACAAAAGCTCAAAGCCATGGCAGATGTCACTGGAACCACAGAAAACGACAGCCATGGATTTGTTGAAAGAGCCACAGGATGTGCCTACAACTCTATCCCACTTCTGCTTCCTCTCCTCACAGCCCTGGCAGGTGAGAGGCCATTCCACATTTCCCCTGTATATAGAACCAGGAACCTTCTTGAGTAATTAAAGAGAAGTTCATCCAAATGTTAGTTGTCATTGCATCATTTCTCACTCAGTCACCCTCCCGTGAAGCAAACCTCACATCCCCTTTGATCAGACTAGAATTTGCAATCACCATCAATTTAGGGGCACACAAGCACGGGGCTGAGGAAAACATGCTGGGAGCATCTCCTGCCTGCCCTCGTGCCTGCGACCAGTGCAAGTCATCTGTGACCTTTCAGCTGTCACATTAATGCGACTAATTGTAGCTGACGGGGCAATTGGGCTGAAAATCATCCAAAACAAAACAGGAATCAGCAACTGAGACCAATCGGTTAAACCAACAGAGCCCTCGGTCAGTTGTTCGCAGAGTCAATTATCCACATCCCATTGAAAGTGCACTTCAAAAGGACGAGCTTCCGAAGGAGGAGGGAAGGAAATGCAATAGGGTCTATATTTGGCACTCTGATCTTCAAACGAGGCAAGATCATTTTATACATTTTTTCCTGTAAGGAGATCTTTTTCTCCAGCTTGCTGCTGGGTACATGAGATCCAAACCAGATTCCTCCTTCCTTGCTCTTTATAAAATACTTGTCTGAAAAATTTTGCTCTCAATCAATATAAGCAACCCCACAGCCTCTAAATCCTGCCTTTAATGATCCTGCTCTCAGATGCCTTGCAGAGGGCTGGAGCTGAAGTGCTATAAACAATCTTCCCTGTGTCATGCTAGAAGAAAAGTATCCGGTTCCTTCTCTGTCCCATGTCAGGCTTATGGGAAATGCACAATAAAGAGCAGTAACAATTTATTTTCATCATTAGATACTCAATAAGGAGAAAGCAAATAATGTGTTTCTCAAGTGGTTGAGCTGATCTAAATAAACAATAGGGAAAAAAATTACTTAGAGCAAACTCTGAATTATTCCTGTGATTCTTCACAAATCAAGTCCTTCCAGTTGCTCTTACTAAAATGATGTAATAAACAGTAAAAACCACCTAGCAAGTTTGAAATTGAAGAGCTTTCAGGATGAGCATCTTCCATTCACATGTGCAGGAGGACCACAGGAGGCTGTACACCAGCCTGATGTAGCCAGAGGAGGAAGAGGAAGATGGTCAGAACTCTCATGTCTTTCCAGCCATCAAAGATGCCTGGGAGGAGGACCAGCCTTCATCTGGTTGCCACTGCTGCACCCCCTCTCTTCCCCAGTGGGTTTCCACCATTGGGCTTTTCTTGTACTTTCTCCCACCTCTCACCCTGTGGAAGAGCATGAAAGCCTGAGGTTTTTGGCACTCAGGACTCCCCTAACAAGGGCAGCCCCTCCACGAAGCTCAAGGTTCCAGAATGGGAACTCAAAGGGGTTGGAGAAGGGGTGCAAGGCGAAGCCGTGGTTACACAGGGTCAGGCCATTATGCAACAGCACAGAGCACGGTGGCGCTGCCAAGTTCCAGGCAACCTGGAGCTCATTACAGATTAGTTAAGTCTTGGCCAAATTCAATAAGCCTGTTCACAAGCTTAAGGTTAAGTAAAGCCTGGCACAGAGGCGGGGGCTAAATAGTGCAAAAATGGAAAACCACCTTAAGAAACAGCTCCCTGAAGACTGTCACATATTGCACTCTGCTTGTGATTAGAGATTTTAATTACAAAGGTGAATGCTGAAGGCTTGAAATGGTGAGATTTTTTTCTTTTCCAAAATAAGTGAGCCCACACATTCCCTCCTGGAAGGTACTTGCTGAGATTTGCTTTCAGCGGAACAGCTGGAAGTGTTTGTCTTGCAGCACATTTCCCAGGTCTGACCTCAGCATTTTCAGGATCCTGTGTGATGTAAGACATGGAGTGCCAAAGAGTAATTATATATCCTTGGCATAATTATCTCTGCTCTCTATCTTTTTCCCATTTCTTCTCCCACCACTAAACCCTTCTGGCATAAGTTCTGAAATCCAGTTGTTCCCCTTGGTTGCCAGTCCAAGCGCACACCCAGAACGAGGTCCTGGTGTGGGTGCTGGAGGTACCCAGGCACTGTGGAGAAAACAGGAATGGTCCTCACAGCCTGGTCCCACAGCCACCATCCTCATCTGAACACACACCTCTGCAGAAAGGTAAAGTTTCACTCCTCACCAACCACATGTTTACATTTTCCTCCTCCAAACTCTTAGCTGAGGGCAAGGTACAAGCCCAGAACTTCTGAGCTGTTGGTTCCCCATGGGCAAGTCAAGCCCTGTCAGGCTGGTAACTCTCAGAAGTTGTGGTCTACCAGATGACTGTTGGGTGGCCTAAACCAAATTAATTCCTATGCAGGTTGGAGTGCTCTACAGCAGGGAAGGAGTGAAATTCTCCCCCTAAAGCCCTTGCAATACGAATTCTTCTCCTGCCTGCAGAATAAGCTCACCCATGGTCTGGTGATAACCAAACCTCCCCAAACACACATACTACCCATAGCTTATCACATGAGAACAGCATCTTCACTTGTCAAAGGAAAGTCAGGCATGCCTTGCCTAAATGAAGTAAAATTTGGATGCCAAAGCACCACCAGGAATAGGTTTGTCAGCATCTCAGTGTGCAATTGCAGATACACAGGATTAACCATCCACATAGAAACTGTGGATGTGCAGAGATGGGTGCAAAGCCATGAATGTTGCCAAAACCCTAAGGTCTTATCTTTGTGTTTCCCCCACTCTATGCAAACGCTGAAATTTACCTTCAGGCAACAAACAGCACAGGATCATTTGATGCAACATCTCTGAAAGATGCTCTGCACCAACACAGCCACATTCTGGGTGGCTCTGGATTTCCTCAGTGAAGTGCTGGATGTGCCAGAGAACGACACGGGTCCAGCTGACCACAACCACAGCCCTGCAAGGCATGCAGCACACCCAGCGACGGGCACTGAAAATGGTGCACCTCTCCAATGGATTGGCACAATCTGAGAGGCATGAAGAGACAGCCAAGGTCATGACTAACCCTTGAATCACCTTTCCCAGCAGAACGAAAAACTGATCAATCAAAGCAGTGCAATCACAAGCCTCCACATCCCTCCACGCACACACTTGGCTTCCTGTGTTCGGGCTCGTTTAACACCAACGTTAATAATCATATTCCCAAGCTCTTCCAAGGCTGGGCTGTTTCTGCAGCCATGCCTTCACAACCACCCAGCTCCAGCTCCTGAGGTCCTCACAATATTTTTTCCCAGGCAAGTCCAACACTACCACTGCTACTCCCAGGCTGCTGCCAGCTTGGTACGGGTCAGGTGCAGGCAGAAACGTATGAGAAAAATGTGGAAAGGCTGGGAAGGAAAACAGAGAGGGAAGTAGCGCTGGAGGTGAACAGAGGACAGTGTGGTGGTTTTTGCTACCAGTCCACTGCTCAACTTGCTGCAGGCTGACACTCGAGCTGCGGGATGCATGAACAGATTGTCACCAGAAAGTCCCGGTTCTCTAAGAGAATGGTGAGGGAACTGATGAGTCATGGAAGCGGAGGGCGTTGAGCGGCAGAGCCGCGCTGACAGGAACAGAGAATAAACATGACCTTTGCTGAACTTGTACAGGAATACAAAAAAGTTCTAACATCTTCCAGGACACCTCCTGCTTCACCTTTGGATAGACAGGTTTGGGCTGGAACACTGGGAAGAAGCAGAAGGAAAAGAGAAGAGCTGCAGGGCAGCAGAGCTTGAGAAGATGGGACAGACTGATGAGACTGATGCCCCTGTCTTTTGTCAGCTATTGCTGGGCTCGCCTACCCAGGGGACCACATGCACCAAACCCAGGTTGTCCTTTTCTGCAGCTCCAGAGCAATGCCTGTGCCGTATGAGTCAGCGTGGATCAGTGCACGTTTCCTGCAAGCCAGGAGCACATCAGCTCCATGCTGGACTCGTGGGCAGCAGCACAGCTCCATAGCTGGAGATGGGGCATGTGCAGCCCAGCCCAGATGGAGAAGAGCAAACACAGGATCATTCCCTCTTCATATGTCGCAAATTATGTCATGACTTTGGTTCATCTCAGTCCTCAGGGTCACATCCTGCCTGCTGGCAGCTCCCACAGTCTCAGTATTTCTGCTTTAAGAATCTTAAACTAGGCGAGGGAAAAAATAGAGAGGAATTTTTGTGTTGAATGCATGCAGGTCAATGATTATGCAGTGACAAAAACGAAGCTATTACGCAATTAACACATCAGCATGTGGCCACACTGACAGATCAGTGCAGAAATGCTGCAGAGCATCTGCCTGAGCTGCCAGGGCACTGAGAGATGCAGGATGTGGGAGCTCCTCAGCTCCTGCTCTACCCCACCCCAATCCATGTTACTGTTGGCAGCCCTGAGCAGAAAGGGCTGGGAAGAAGAGGAGGTAAGAATGCAAAGGGACTCAATTCCCTCTGTAATTTCATCCCTAAATGCCAGTTAAACACATTTACTATCAAAAGAGCGCAGAGCGACCACAGACCCCAAGCCACAGGGAGCAGAAGCGAAAGCAGCACCTCTGCCACTGCTGTGACCCTGTGTGTCAGGACAGGGCCAGCTGAAAATTGCCACAACCGGCATCGTCCCATGCCTCACAGCAAGGCCAAACCAAAGCTGAGCAGCAAGAGGCAGCCCAGGGTGGGGACAGAAGCTCACTGCTATTTTTCCACTTGTGAACAAATAAGCTCCTATTTTATCATCAGCACTAGGGAGATTGTTTCATGAATCAGGACAAACACCACACTTACGTTTCAAATTCGTCAGAGCTGCAAGCAGCAAAAAATAGACAGGTTTTAGTGGGAAAAAAACTTGGCAAGAGGGTGGTGGGGAAAAAGGATCAGAGCAAGTTTAAAGAAAGCATGGAAGGAGTTCCCTTGCCCAAAACTCTCTCTGCACCCACAATAAACCTGGCAAACCTAAAAAGAGAGAGTATGTACAGTCTGTAATTGAAGGAGCGAAAGCCACAGTTAAAACAATCTAAAAAGGCCAAGCCCTGAGAAAGGCAACTCAAATCCCTTATCTTTTGATGGAAAAGAATGTGCTCCCTGAGATTAATGACGTGTTTACCCG
Organism: Machaerirhynchus nigripectus; assembly: GCA_013397975.1. Classification (NCBI taxonomy): domain Eukaryota; kingdom Metazoa; phylum Chordata; class Aves; order Passeriformes; family Dicruridae; genus Machaerirhynchus; species Machaerirhynchus nigripectus. The sequence goes on along the minus strand of VZRQ01007364.1, from coordinate 1,243,046 downwards.
AAAGGAAATCGCCGCCCTTCTGAAGCAGCGAGTGTTTGTTCCTCCCGAGTCCCTGTTTTCTGCTCCAGAGCTGATCTCCCAAACCTCCTGTTTAAAGTCAACACACAATACGGCTTCCTGCTGCCACGGGCTCCGGGGGATCCCACCACTAACCCTCTCCCAAAAACCACCCTCCACCGCACCTGTGTATCCCCACCAACACGGGCAGAGACAAACCCGGGGCATTTGGATGTCGCTTAGAGCAGGAGCAGCCCAGGGACGGGCGTCACGCTGCCAGCTGCCAGCGATCTGGCTGCAGGGCGATGAATCACCCCCGTGCATAAACACCGCTCAGGCGAGCAGACAAATAAGCCAGCGTGGAGACGGACAGCGCTGTCGAGGGAAAGCACTCCGGGCGACCTCTTCTTAAGTCACTCAGGCTTTCGGCAGCGCGTCCTGCAGATCAGCCTGCTGCAGGATGCTCCTGGAAAGAGGTTTAACATCAGCCAGCGCAATGGTCTGCCGTGTTAGAGGAGGCATGGAGGGACATGAGATCTCTGCACTGAATACCCGCAGGCGAGCAAGGAAGACTGCAGCAGAAGCGCCGGGGCTGATCTGTTTGAGGAAACCCGAAAAAAAACTGCTCAGGGGTCATCATCCCTTTACATATTTACCCTCTCTGGTAACTGCACCCCCAACCTCCTCGTGGAGCATCCCAGCCATGGGATCCATCAGATCACGGGTACCTCCTCTCCGTAAAGCCAATGGACCTGCAGTACTGGGTGCTGGCCAACAGCTAAAAATAGCACGAAAGGCAGAATAAACAAAGGGAGCTGCTTAAACCTGTCTCCGATGTTTGTCTTTAGCTAATGGAGCAATTTACATTTGCAGGATGCTGTCACCTCTCTCAGATCAGGAGGTAGCCTATGCTTCCCCCAAGCTCCCCCCAGCCACACCACATCTCCTGCAGGACTGGGCTGGGTGGCAGGAAATGCTGATTTCTGCCCAACTCCCCATGCGCCTGCTTTATCTCTGCCTCAGCTTCTCGGGAAAGTGGAAAACCACTAACGTACACAAGAGCACACTCAGAGCTGCACAGGCAGCTCCTCATCACAAAAGCACTGCTTAAATAAAGGAAAACTTAGGAATGTGCCCTTGGAAGTAGCTAGTAGAGCTGTTTGGCGCTTACTCTCTCCCTACAGGTTGGTGGGGTTTGATAATTTTTTCCAAAAAAAAAAGCCAAAAAGTGAACATTTTCTGCAGGTAGAAACTCTGAAATTCTGGTTAGGGGAAAAAAAGGAAAAGACTTTAACACAGGTGTTTCAACTTTATAAATTCTACTTATGTTTTACATTATTTAATGCTAAACACTAAACTTGCTGTAATACATAAATCCTTCCATTACTATTTGATTTTCTTGATGTGGTATTTGCAGCCCGGCTTGTTCAGTGGTATTCAAGCCAGCTGGTGAAAATTATTTTATTCATTGCAAAGAGGACAAGAAGTACCTTCCTCCTTCCTTCTTCTAGGGAAATACTTTTCATCCATGCGGTATCATTAGCAATTACAGAATGGTATTTCTTGGAAGCCATGCCCAGAGCGCCCAGTTGTGGGAGGCTCTGAAGAACTTCTCCAGTGAAAAGCCCTAGGCTCGAGAGATCAGAATTTAGGCTGAGTCAAGGCACAACAATTGGAGGAAAATGAGTGGCAGCTGAGCGGCAGCGGCGATGACACACATCCTTCGGGCTCGCTGCAGTGACCTCCCCTCCATCTCGGAGCTACTCCGTGTATCGTTTGGGACAAAGCCCAATCCATGCTGATCAAATCCCCATCTTTCAAAGGAAAGATGATACGATTTAATCCACCAGACCCTGCCATGAGTCTTCTGCCATCCTCATGACTATAGCATCTCATACTCCCAGCTTCCCATAATAAATTATGGATGTATTATCCACATGACAGTGGTACTTCAAAAGAAAACTATTCCTTTTGTTGGCTTTTTGATTTTGTGTCTAAAATGACAGTTTGTTTTTGTTTTTGGAAGGTTTTCATTATCCTCTATACAACACAGGCACAGCTACAGTTTTAAGTCTGGCTTCTGATGCAAATCAAACCAGTGTTTGATTCTGGAAATGCTAAGCAAGATGTTGTCAGCTAAAAGGATTTTTTTGTTTGTTTGTTTGAAACTATTAATTGAATTCTGTGTAAGTCATAGAATACATTTTCCCTACGAAAATCAGTTTTTCAATGGATGCATTTCCCCCTTTGAGTAAAAAAGAAAACCAGAAAGAACCACCGAGCCACCATCCAGGTTAGTGGAGGTACAACCAGGACAAAATCCCTTACTTACAGCCAAAAAAGGCCAAAAATTGTTAACACAAGCCAGGAGAGAGGATGAACGTAGATAAGGACCTATTTCCCACACAAACTTTTCTCTTTAGCCTAGGAGAGGACTGCAAACTAGAAGTGAAGCAGCTGGAGGAAGAATTTAATATCTAGAAATTATCTTAATAAATTAAATCCCTAAATAAGGAAAGCTGATTCAGTGCACAGCTGAACTGTGACTGGAATTAAACACTGGGGGAATGAAAAAAAAAAAAGAGGAGGTAAAGTATCTCCATCATTTGAAAATGATTATGTGGTAGCACCAAAAAAAGAGAAAAAAAAAATCAATGCAATTAAATAAAGCTGTCCCATCTAGACACAGCAATGGGGAGAGCGGGAGAGATTGTGGGATGATATATATCTTCCTCCAAACAGTCACTTTTATTAGTTCTCTAGCATTAAACAAGTTGCTGCTGAAGGAGAGCCTGCACAGGAGGTTTTATGGGAGGAATGGATAGGGAAAGCCCACACGAAGGCAAAGTCTAGCAGGGAACAAAGACAGCTGAGGTATTTCAGGATTTATTTACAAGCTCTAGGAAGATGAGCTTAGCATTGCTTTGCAGGGAAACAGTGAAGAAATTAAAGGTTAAATCAATGTGTACATCAGGAGCTCTATTACCTACTGAGCAAGTTTAAAACTGCAACAACCCCAGCAAACCCTCTCCTGGCTCCAGGAAAGGACCTGGGCCAGCCAGTCCCTGAGAGCACCATTCAGTGGCACATTTTAGGGTTTCAGGGGAGGCCAGGACCCTCCTCGTCCTCAGCAGCACGTGGCAGAGGGCTGCTCGCTGCCATGGCCACTCAGGTGGAGCTGCCTAGAGAAGAGAAGACCAAAGAAGAGCACCAGGGCTCTTCCAAGCAAGGTGGTTTAATGCACGAAGGAAGGACACCAGACTGTGCCAAGTCCTCCAGAGACCCAAACCAGTGGGTTCAGGCTGCAGGAAGAGAGGGTTCGCCTGAGATAGCTGTGACTAGAGCAGGGCCCCCAAGCATGCAGCTAAGGATCCATCGCTGGAAATTTTTAGGAGCAGATTGGATGCACATGGCATCCATTCCCAGTGCAGCCCAATGGGTGCAGGAGGGCGGGACCCGCAGACCCTGAGCCCCCCTCCCCTCTTTACCCACCTCCTGGGAGATGCCTCGGGAATCCTGCCTGGTCTCGGCAGAGCAGGGACACAGGGGTGCCAGTCCCAGCCCCGGGGTGCAGCAGCTGTGCTGACACCTGGGCATCTGCTGCCAATCGAGACTGCTGCTCCTCAATACAATCCTTCTGCTGGATGTCTTCCAGCAAGGAAACACCGTGAAAGCCTACCTACAAACCGGGCAGCAGGGTTACATCTCAACCTAAATGGTTTGGGTTTTTTCTTCTAAATAAACTGTTTTAAATACCTACTTCAGAGAACCTGGACAAAGTGGGGTAGCTTTCCTCTCACTATCTAAATAAGGCCTCTAACAATGTTATCACTTTCCAAAACACATCTGTCCCGCAGCTCCTAGCCCAGACAATTGGCAGGTAACCAGTTAATAAATGTCTTCGCCAGACTGTTGAATAGGCTGGCCCCGGCTCAAGAGTGATGTCAGGGCCATTCAATGCACTATAATTGGAAAAACCTGGGAAAAGCAATCCCATGTTTTTTAATAAATAAAGAGTGCATTAGCAGCCTCCTGCCTTTATTCACCACGGTGTGTACCTTGTTCAGTAGCAAAGTGGGATTTTATTTTTTCTCTGCTGCCACTTGCACAGTGATTTCTACTTGGGATTTGATGCCAGTTTCCAGATGTGTCTCAGGCCAGGAAGTCAGCAATCAGCCTGGATAAAGCCTTTGGGATTTGCTGCAGATCATCTTCTGACACACACATCCTTCCTGCACCCTCTCTTATGATATTGGGGCACACCCCTTGTGCCCAAAAATAAAATAAAACAACCCAGAGCCAAGAAGAAGCCCATGACTAGGATGCTTTGATCACTTTCATATTCAATCTGTGGGCATATTTTTAATTAATTCAGTCCATCAAAGCCCCAGAGGCAGCATTTGAGGGATCTTTACAACACCAGAGTGTCTGGTGCATAAATCACTTCAACAATTGCAGTTTCCCTGTCTGCTGGAGCAGCTCCAGGCAAAGCTCATCTCCCACAGATCCGCACCAGTGGTACCCACAGGAGAGCATCAGCTCCCCAGCTCGGCCATAGAATATTGGAGGGGGATGAATCCTCCAAAGCACTTGCCCTCAGAGGAAAAAATGAAGATGATAAATGAGTTTTCTGGGCTCTGTGTGAGCAGCTTTGGGAAGCTAAAACCCAAGCGGGTGACATGAAGGATGTGGTTTGCATGGAAAATAATCCCGAGCAGAAGCACCCTGGCAGCAACATGCCTTTCAAACCTCCCTGCATCCCTGAGAAATTAACTACCCAGATTCCCCAGCCTGAGGAGAGGGGTTTAGCCCCACACAGCCAAGCTCCACACTTGCCCCAGCCACGTGGTACCATCTGCTGCAGGACAGAGGAATCCCAGCCCAAGGGGACACAATTACTGAATTATCAACAAGATAATTTATTTTTTTCCCCCTGCCAGGCATTTCAGAGGCTGTTGTTGGGCCCCTTTCGCTCACATTGTGATTCCTTTCATCTTCCCATCAAAGCACAACCAAATTAACACCAGCCCTCCTCCCAGTGATCCCCCCCCTCCACGAGCTCTCACAGCCTCTCTGCTTTAACAGGGCACCTGGGAGCCACTGCCAAAACAGGAAAGCAGGCGCCTAATTGAAAGGGAGTATTTGGGAGTCACCCTACACAAAAATTAGCAGAGATATGCTAGGAAAATAAAAGAGTGGGCATTAACGGACAGCTTATCTTCTTTTTTTCCGTGACTCTAATGTTCAGGACGTGAAAAGGCCAAAAAGTTTCACATAGTGTTCTGAGGAGCTGGTCAGGGAGAGGAGCATCCTCTCCTCTACTTTGACTGCTCCTCCCAAAATAACTCAGGCTGATATTGAGGTACGGACCTCCATCATTAAAATGCAGACAATCACAAGCCAAAACAACCCTGCATTGCTACTGTGAAAATGTGTAGCAAGTGCTGAATCTTGGTTATAGGTTGAGAAGCCGAGTACTGACCGATTTCAATTCACCTGTGTTAGGTTTGCTAAAAATATGAACCTGTGCCTAGGGAGAATGGGAATAGGGATGTCTTCAGTCTGAAAGAAGGAGCACAGGGGTCTCTGTTTCTGGAGGAGGGACTGAATTTTAAGGTGAGTGGCCAGAGACAGCTCAGCAAGGCTGGTTTTCAGACAGAACAGGGAGCCCCTCTCCTTGCTACCCACCCTTGGCAGAGATCCCAGCCTGGGACTGTGACCAAGCCCCAGGGGAAGTGCCAGCTGGAGCCAAGGGAGGATTTAGGATTAACTCCAAAAAATCAGCGAGTCCCACCCCACCCTGCAGGCAGCTTGTGGAAAGGAGCAAAAGCCCTGGGGGCCAGGCAGAGGGAGAGGGTAGCCAGGTAGCAAGCAGGCTGGCAGGCCCCAGAGGGGTCAGCAGAATCTGGACAAGTGACCCAGAGCACTCCCTGTCTACTGGAGCCACTCAGCTCCTCCAGTCCCAGCTCCGGGCTGCGGGAGCCCGGCTGGCTCTTGGAGCAGGAGCGAGCCACAGCAAGAGAGAGGAAAAAAAAAAGGAGAAAGAGCAGCAGGAAGCCCTGCTGAGAAGCCCCCTTTTGTGTAAACATGCTCCGTCCTCAGACTAAAAATAAAGGCAAACCACAGGAAGGGAGTGAGTGCTTGGACAATATCCGATTTGGTGTGTGCCTGGGTGTGAGCTGCGGGAACGGGGAGAAGAGCAGGGGACTCCACCCAGCGCAACCACACAAAGGCAGCCGGTTAAGACCTTCAAGATGGACAGGCATTCCTGGAGATTATTTAAATTCAAGTAACTGCTGCTTGGCAGATGTGCAGTCCTTTGGTATGTGCGCAGCACTTGGAAATGTTAAGTGAGGGAAAAGGCCGCCATGGCAGCAGCAGAAAGGGCAGGACGACTGCACAAGGCCCATTTTACAGGGTCAGAGACTGAGACCCAAGGCTGTGAACTGAAACCCCATAAACCTGCCATAAAACAAGGACACGACCCAGACAAGCTGTCAGCTACAATCCAGCTCACAGGTCCAGCCTCCAAAACCACCTCTCCCTGCATGCTGCCTTTGCATCTCAGTCCCTGCTGCAGCCACAGAACCAAACCGAAAGCAACTGCATGCTCCTGAGGGCTGTGGAGAGCTGAGTGGGGGAATGCCCACCCCAAAGGGGTCTCAAATACTTCCCCCGGTGCTGGGCTTTGATGCACTGCACCCTGCCATTGCCATCAGCTGGCTCTGGAGGCTGAAGCTGCACCACCACCTGCATGTCCCACCTGCGCGCTCCTTGCAGGAGGGATGCTTTGCTGGTGGGTGCAGTCCCAAGAGACAGGCACCCATTCATCCATCCATCCATGCGGCGCAGAAAGCGGGCAACACAGCGTGAGGAGGCTCCTCGGAGCCCAGCGCTCACCCTTGGTGCTGACACACCACTCAGAGGCCTTCTGGGGAAATGCAGGACTTGGGAGGATCCCCCCGCCCAGGCCGGGAAACAGCACTCTCATACGAAGCGCCTGTGAAAGCAGAGAAACCCGCAGCTCTCGCCTGCCAGCTGTACGGCCGCAGGTCCTACCCTAGGGCAGCGCTGCTCTGGGGCACGGGCACTGGGGCTTGGATCCGGCCACCATCAGCCCGATGTCCCTCCATGCACTGGAAGCCCTCCTCTCCACACTCAGCCATGGCTAAACTGCAGCACCTGCAAGGCGCAGCCACCTCATTTCCCTTCCTTTCTCCATTTTCTGTCAGGAGAAAATGACAGTGCTCGGCAGCGGAGGAAATCAAAGACAACTGTTGGCCTCCACTTGGGCATGTTTCCTGCTGACGTTTGTATTCCTCTAATTCTTGCCTCCTGGTCTGCTGTTCACTTTCCTACCATCAGGTCTCACCTCGAGGATTCGTTTTTCTCTACTATTAGAAAGATCTACTACGAGCACAACAAAAACATAACACACACTCCCCCTCAGCCCTGTTTCCTTTAGAAAACAACTTCCTATGAAACACAGCTGTTTGGAGCAGGTCACTGTTTTGCTTTCTCTGCAAAACACGCCACAGCAACCCAACTGTCCTTGCTTCGTTCTCATTTACAAGTGTCTGCTGAAACTTTCACAGGCTCTCATTTGGGGCATTTCTTACACACTAAATATAAAGCGCAAATGCCTTTCCGTAAGGCTCTGCCTGACAGGGGAGCAGCTGCTTCTGTCCCCATGCCACCATCCTCGCACACCATACCAGCAGCACAAAATGAAACAGCAGTATGGATGACACCTATCAGTGTTATGGGTACCCACATGACGCCTCCTGCCACCCCGCCCAGCTGCTGAATCACAGCTGTCAATGAAAACTGAAGATCTTTCCTTAAACTCACTTCAGTAGGTCACTTGCAACCCCCCAAGGTGCTGCTGGACACAGAGGAAGCCAAGAAAAAGGTGACACCTTCTGTTTACTCAGCTAATTACACTTCGTTATTGCTGGAATGGGCGCTCCGGTGCGGAGATGCGTTTCCCAGCAAACACACAGAGGGCACAGGACTTGAGGTGTGAGCAGGGCTGCAGGTGGGAGCCCTGAACCTCCACCTTGCCTGAGCTGGAGCTGTCACTGCAGGCTGAACTCAGTCTGGGACAAGTTAGAAGAACTCCCACTCGTGGCTCCTTGAAACCCCAGCAGCCACCTGCCCTCACCCAGCTCCCTCCTCAGATCCCCAGCACAGCCCTGGGCAGCAGACCCAGCCGAGTGCACGGCACAGCTCAGCACAGCCAGGGTCTAAGTGACCTCAGGTCTCTGGGAAAGATCTCCGTAACCCAAAGTCACAATCCTCCATTTTCATGGGCAGAATGCCTAATGCCGAGTTAGGCAGCAGAAGGCTGCAAAGAACACCACAAACACAGATGCTCTCTGTTGTTAGAAAACCTCCAAGTGAAACATAACAAGAGCTCAAATTGAGAGCTCAGTCCCTGGGGTTAAACACCTAAATTAATAAGGCATCTTCAGTCATGCTCTGGAAACACTCCTTGCAAAATTATGGGTTGTCTCTAAAAGATCAGTACCAAAGGACAGGGGACACATCTGGAAGCTCTGAACTCTACCTCTGCCCAAGTGAGTGTCACTTCACAAACACAGCTAGGGAGAAAACCCCAGGGAATTAATGAAAACCCCAGGGAATTAATGCCTCCTGACCCCAAAGCAATGAACCCCCAGTTTTACCTGGATCAAGGTGTGTAAAGGACCCAATGACAAAGTCCAGTGTTGAGACAGCCAGCAGGAAGAGCAGCAGGAGCTGGAGCCTGATGATCCACTTCACCCCGGCCAGGTTGATCCCCAGCAGGCCGAGCAGGACAGCCAGGGAGATGCCACGCACTGCCCAGATGTTGCTGAGGCTCAGGACATCTGCAATGGACTCTGCAAAGCCAGTGATGTACATGGCACCTGCAACACACTGAGGGACACAGCTCTGTCAGGGATGCCCATGCACAGCCCCCATGCCAGGCTGTGGGGGCCTCTGTTCAGACAGACAGACATTTGTGTCACAGCACAACCTTTAACGCTACTCTAGCCTGCAGGGACTGAGCCTTATTGCTGTAAGACAGCACGCTGCCAAGGCAGCAGAGCTACTGCCCGGGCAAACAGGGAAGGCTGGGTGCTAGGGCCAGCAGCCCAGCAACATTCCACTGTAACATCTACCCTCTATTAACACTCCCAGAGAAACCACACTGGCTTCTCTGAGAGAGAAAAGGGTGAGTCAACTTCTACGTTTCTCCCCTTCTCCTGTTCCTCTGGAGGAAAGGGTCCCAGTTCAACACCTGCCCGAAGAACAGCAGTTTGTTTCCCCTTTCACTGCCTCCCAGGGGTTATTTTTAACTCGGTGTTTAGTTTGGATGCAAACTCTGACGTTTCACCGGCTCCCCATCTCGTTGCTGGAATGGAGCCTGCACTGTGGAGGAGAGCACATTGTGTGAGCCGTGCCCCCTGGGCTCCCGGGAAAGCTGCCGGTTTGCCTTGCAGCCGGACAGGACACGCGCTCTGCCCCGGGTGGCCGAGAGCCTGCAGCACAGGACATCGGCAGCACGGCTCAGGCCTCAAACCCCACTGCAGGGCGACAATCCCAAATACCAGGAAGTTTCCCTGCGGAAATTCCCACTAGCTGACATTTCAGCAACAACCCTTTCCAGTGCATGGCACCCCTGGAAAACCAGGTCATGGCAGACAGCTGCATTTGATATGGGTGGTGTGACCTTGGGTCCTGCAACGCCGCCACCCCTGTCCACAGATGAGGGATGTGCAGCTCCCACACGACTGGAAGGGAGAAAACCCCCACCCAGGCCAGCAAGAGCAGAGCAGAGCCCTCATTCACTGCAGATCCCCTGCCTTGGACAGACCCAGCACTGCTCCACTGAGGGTGTTCAGGACAACCAGGCTCATACCCGGGAGCTGCAGGATTTGTGTGGTTTTCAGCAAGGTTCAGGGCATTCATCTGTTCAGGCTCGAACATCTACAACTTGGAGGTCCTGGAGGATTCACTTCCATCACCGGCAGACACCTAGATCAGGGGAACTATGGCGAGAGTCTTTGCAGCACGTGGCCAGTCATTCCCCACTTGCCCCCGTCAGAGCAGGGAATAGGGAATACCCCATTTCTGGCTGCCTTATGACAGAGCTTACAGCGCTCCCTGAGCATCCTGTAGCGGGGGATCAGCCTGCAGCTGGTGCAGAGCACATTGGGCACAAAGCACAGCCGGGAAGGAAAAGGCATCAGCAGCTTTCAGGAGCAGGCAAAGAGATTTTAAGCGAGTTGCCAGCTCCCAGCCCGCAGCCCCTGTGCACACAGGATGCCAAGCCAGGGGCCAGGGCTGCTGCAGCCCAGCTTTTATGACCCTCAGGACAGGCTGCAACCTGAGTGCTTTCCCAGATGGGGTCCTCTCAGAGAGCAAGAGTGGAAAATATGACAGGAAGGATTCTCATGTGTGGCCCATTTCCATATCTTGGCTTGTAACTGGGTTCAGTTTGTATTTTATGGACACTTGCTTTTAATCTGGAGTGAAAGGAGAAGAGGGGATTATTTTTGGTTTGGGGGCTGTTAAGGGGTTTTGGAGATTGCTCTAAGCCAGTCAGTTAAAAACAAACCTCCATAAAAATGCTTCTCTGCTCACCACATTTTATACTGTTCATAACATCTTTATGGGGGGAGAGGGTTAAGTTACTGCAGGTTTAAGTGATTATTTTCCATTCTTTATGCATACTACTTGTGTATTTTTGTGCCTCACCACCACAACAGCTCCTCAGGATTTTTCAGAAAACCCAGAACTGTGACTTTTGGCTCACAAGAAGTCAATTAGCTGCGGCCCTTACCCCTGCCCAGCTCTCCTCCCACACCAGCTCCACTTCTGCTGGCTCCCACAGAGAAGCAGCCAAGGCTTGCCCGATCCCTAAGGGTATGTGGAGCGCGCCAAGGCCAACCTGCCGGTCCACAGCCACTCACTGAGCTTTGCTTGGCCACCCTGACCTCTGCTGCTTCCTTTAATTTCAGTCTCTGGCCAGCAAGGGCATGTCCTGGCAATGGGGGTAATTTGGGATGGGAAGACATGTGCTGCATGGCTTGTCCAGACACTCAGCTCCTCCACCAGAGTGACCCATGCACAGGCCTGCTCCTGGGGAGCAGCGGGGGGCTGAGTGCTCCCTGTGGTGCTCTCCCATGTTGTCCAGCACAGTGGAGCATTACTCAGATTTTACCTGAAACATTAATTTCTGCAGCGGGACAGCACAAGATCGATATCTGCATTGCAAAATTTCCAAATTTTCTTCAAATAACTTTTTTAAATTACCTGGCCAAAAATGTAAAGGAGGCCGATGGTGCCCCCTACTTGACCTCCAAGGACAGTAGAAATCATGGAGTAGACGCCTCCACTTCCAATGCTGCACTTCTCACACACCCCAATTCCAGACAAGACTGTCACCAGGGCAACCAGAATGACAAAGGACACCAGAAACATGCCCATTACAATGCCAGTATTTCCCTGGAATGAAAAAAAAATAATCAAATAAAGATTAATTCACACCAATCTGCTGGGACAGAAAAAGGACCTACCCACTTCTAGTCACTAGTGATCCATGAATCTGGAGCCATTACAGATTAAAAGAAACACACACAGACACCCCTACTTGTCTAATTAACGTAATTGATTGCCAAATTTACAGTCTTTATTAGCACCCCTTTGATGAGAACCTGTCTTGTCCTTGAGCCTGGGGCTGGGCAGACCTTTGTATGAGCAGGTTCTGCTCTGTCAATGAGCTCCTCCATGAATCACTGATTTTGTCCTCTGGTTTAAAAGGAATGAGGTCAAACAATGATTCAGCCACCACAGTCAGGGGATCACTGCCTGTCTGCACAGTTTAGAATGACACGTTTAAAACAAAACCAAAACACTTCCATAACAAAAAGTAGTTTCAAAATTGAACCCCTGGGATTTGCAACAACTGATTTATTAACAGCATCAAGCTTGCATTTTAATTTTTCAGAACATTTACCTTTGAAAGCTCTGATCCTTACAAACAATGAGATCCCAAAGAACAAAACCCTGAAGGCAACACAGCGTGGAAGATAAATAACACTCTCATAAAGCAGCGTGCGCCGGCCCTTATCTGCGGGGCCTACGCAGAGTGGCAGGTGGCTCTCGCCCTGCCTGGGCTCAGGGGAGGTTTCTGCAGAGGATTCAGCCCCACGGAAAAAAAACAACCCTTCCTGCTCAGGGTAGAGGGAGGGCCCCAGGAGGAGCTGCTGCACTCGCCATGGTCTCACTGTGGAGTGAAGAGCAAAAGCCTCTGAACAAACACAGCTGCGGGTCCCCGATGGCAGCTTTAAATGCCAGCACTACCCCTTTCTGGGGGGTTCAGTTTGCCGTTTAGGGTTGGATTTTCAGAAAGAGGAGGTGCTTAGTACCTCCAAAAGCATTTAAGAACTCTTCTGAGCTCAGGACCTTCCCACTCTCTTGCACATGGCTGTAATTTATTTTCCAGGGTCAGGAGTATTCCCCTGTGCTCCAGCCCACCTTCCCCTGCTAACAAATTGCTCAGGCCAGAGCACAGCAATCAGAAATCTCCTCCAGTGCCCAGTGCTTCATTAACATCTGGCTTCCCTTCCTTCTACTCATATTCCAGGCCATGTCCACATCCCCTCTTTCCAACCTTGCTCCAGTAATGCTCATCTCGGAGGTCACGCAAACCGTGATGGGGTTTTTATCACCAGCTCTAAAAGGCTGCCTCCCTGCTCTGGGGTTGGTTGAAATCCCAGATTTTTTTTCTTTTCCTTTTCTCTTTTTTGTGAAAAAACAGAAACATATCCAGGATATTGCTATCATCATAAAATCCTATTTTGGTTCAGCATCCTGCTGCCTTTGACAGGGGTGTTATCTGGTCAGTGGGGAACGGAGCCAAGGCTTGCTATAAACACAGCTGTGGTTGGGTCAGCACCACAGCCCACTCCAACCCCATACGTCTTTTTAAAAGGACAATTGTTCTTTTTCTTCAGCTGCTTACCCCAGGTTAAATGGTTAATAAACATGATACGCTTTAGTTAAAAATGAAGCAAACATATGCAAACATTCACTTAGCCTTGGGCTTTTCCAGAGAGGTGGTACCAGACTATGGCAGCAGTTAATGGGCTATCCAACAGAAGAAAGGGTTAACACTAAGACCGAGGGGGAATGCAGGACTCACAGCAACAATAGCAAGCAGAGAAAGTGGGAAAAAAAGCCCCCATTAAACCCTGATGCTTATTTATGCATGCGTGCTGGAAGGGGTTAGTGCAGCAGCAATCCCTGTTGAACATTTCAGCAAGATTAGGTCCCCTGGAACTGCAAAGCTTCACCAGCCCCGGCTCCAGCTCTGGAAATTTATAGCAAAAGCCTGACTCTGGGAATAGCTCGACATATGACTGTCCTCTGCCAGGGGAGCTCTCTGCCAGCCCCAACTTCTCCTCCCTTCCCTTTCATGCTAGCTTCCAGCTGGTTCCGTTTTTCTTTTATTTACTGGCTTTATTTATATTTTTGTTTGCTCCAGCAGTAACTTGCTTTCAAAGGAGATATGAAGGAAATAAAATCAGAAGGAAAAGAAAGCTAGAAGATCATCCCAACTTCTCCACTGTGACAACTGCAGCTCCCCTCAACACCTCCAGTGAAGCAATTTTCAGTACAGAGTGCAAGTGTCTTCCTGCTCCTTTTGGAAGGTGTCCACCATGCCTGTGACAAGAACTCTGCCTGAAGCTGAAATCCCACCCATCCCTGAGGAACCATTCCTTCTTCTAAGGGGAAATTTTGAGGCATAATACAATGTTTTGCATCAGGAGGGGACAGTATGCCAAGCTCTGACCCTCAGTGAGATACTATTACAGACCCAGCAGTGGAAGATCCTTTCATGGCAATGACAATTTCACCTGACTGAGGATTCCCCATTCGAAAGACTGGGGACTCCAGCACTGGTATGTTCAGAAGAGACCTCCTTCAGTGGTGTTGGGAAGATGGACGAGTAGCTGTAACTTTACCTGAAAAGTGGTTATTTTGCCTCAACAATACAACACAAGGGTGCCCCTGTTCATTGTCAAGGTTGGTTGTTGTGTCTTCCTTTCTCTTTCTGAAAGCTAAAAGAAGAAACCGCTCACAAAGACCACTCTAGCTACACATTTTAGTGGAACTTTTTGAAAGGCGACAAATTACCAGAGGGCATGAGCAACATCTATAACGAAGAGCACAGAATTCAAAACGATTGGGCGGTGATGGAGATACAAGGTGAGGAGGGGCAGAGGAAAATGTCTATTCAAACATTCAACCAAGTCAGCACTCACTCACCACGAGCCATCCCGTCCTCAGGAAAAGAACCACTCCAAAAATGTTGATCATGCAGGAGGTGAAGACCCCATCCCACGTTCCAAAAAGCACCGGCTCCCATACAAACAGCTGGATCTTCCACCAGGGCTTGGTCTGCGTTTGAGATACCTAGAGAAAAGCAAAGCCTGGGGTTTACCTCTCATGTTCTACAGGCAGGCTGCACAAGTGGTGCCACAGCCAGCCACCAACAATGGGATGGCCACCAACAGCTGCTAAGACACCCTTGTGCTGCAAATTGTCCCTAAGACGAAGGGGCTGTTGGGCTGCTGGGATTCCCAGGCCCTGAAAGAGAGGGCTCCCTGCAATACCCTGTTTATATTCTTGTAGGATAAGCAGCAACAGAACCCTCCTCAGCTTCAGTGAATTAACTCTGATGCATGAACCAAAACTACCGTTCAAGGGTCCTTCACAGAGCCTGCAGCTACACACTCTGCTCCTCCTGTTTCTACCAAACACCCCACCAAGGCAAGCAGGGTCCTCAGTGCATGGGAGCAGTCCCTTAGAGGATATGACAAACCAGGCTGGACCAGCTTGGACCAACAGAGTAGGTTAAGATGGTCTTTTCATCCACAGTCATGTCTAATCAGGACCCTTTGTTTCTCAAGGAGACATGGGACTCTGGTACTTGGGGCACAGCGAGTTTCCAGAGTTGCTGGAACCAAGATCTGAAACTCCAGGGAAACTGCAGTTTTCCCATGGTAACTGCTGTCTCCTGCCCTCTGGAAATCAAGTCTCCTCTTTCCCTTTCTAAGTCATACACCTCAAATTCACATAGCAAAACAAAGGGCAGTTTTGTTACTTCGGTCCTGTTCCCTTGCCACAGAGACCACCAGGAGTGCAGAGACCATGGAGATGGAAATTTGGGAAAGGAAATGGCTCTCTGACATACCTGCTGTGCTTCCTCATGGAAGAGCTCTTGGACATATCCCTCAGTGCGGGCACCATTCCAGCTGAACATCGTCTCCTCCGCGTTACCTCCGCCTGCCCAAAGCACAGCTCTAACACAGCCACAGGCAAAGCTGCTCTGAGTGGAAGGTCAGCTGGGTCAAATTCCTGCAGTGCTGGGTCCTCCGTTGTAGAAGATTCATGGTTTTATTCCAGCTTTACTGTGAAAGCAGGAAAGATGAAAGACACGACTGCTGCTTTCTTAGTCTGCCAAAGCATGAGGCCATTGTCCACACAGTCAATAGCAGCTCGTAGCAGATGCTCATCAGGTCTGACACCACAGCAAGAAGAGAGCAATGCTCCCCCAGCACTCTCCCAAGCTCTGCTCCCAGCTCAGGCTCCACCATCAGCCACACATGACAGCCCTTGGTAGCTTTTTCCAGTCTATCCCCAGCACCCTGCAGCACTGGCTCCACAGCTCCACGGTGTTGTCTGCAAAATGCATTTCCTCTCATTGGTTTTAAATCTGGTGCCTGCTAATGTCATTGCATGCTCCTGTGCTCCAGTGACACAGGACACATGGATTATTCACTTCCCAGCATCACTCGTCACTTCACAGCCTTGAACACATCTCCTCCAGCTGTACCTTTTGCAGACTAGGGTCCTGCCAGTGTATTCAGTCACCCACGATCTCCCACACCAGTTGTCAAGAGAGACCTTTTGGCTATTCCTCAGTACAGTACGCCATGCCTAGGTAAGACAAAGAGGGCTGCAGCCAGAGGGGAGCAAGACTTGCTGCACAGATGTGGAGAGGGCAGTTTGCCTGGATCATTGGCTCTCCTGGGGCTGGTAATTTGCTGGCCAGTTGAGCCCACATGCTTACAAGAACCAACCATGATCACACAAGGCTTGTACCAATGGCTAGACACCTCACCTGAGACCAGAGACCAAATTAACCACAGGCACAGGGCAGGAATCTCTGACTCCTCAAGCCTACAAACTATGGAGACACAGCAACCAATAGAAATGTGCTTTGCCCATTGCACGGGGACAGAGACGTACAGAAACTACTTCGTGTCACTCAGGATTTCTGCACCAGGGTCTGAATGTCTTTCACCGTCCTGCCCTTATTACTCTGCTTTGAAATACCCAATAATAAATAACCACAGCAGATGCTGCTCCACCATGGTGTGTCAGCTGCAGAAGGTCTCCTGCAGCTGGGGTACAATGGCCAGCGCGGGAGGTTTTTCTTTGCCCTGCCCACATGGCCAGTTAAGCAGCACCAAAGCCATAAGAGTTCACTGACGCCCCGCTGCTGCCTCCACATTTCTTGAAGCAAATAACCCTTCACAATATCACAAATGGTTGCCGTTACAGGGAGACTGGGGCTTCAAGCAGGACAAAAGCAGCAGGAGCAGATGAACTCTAAAGAAACAAAGCTCATGTTTTTATTCAAATAGCCACAGTAATAAAAAGTGGAAGAAAATACATGTGAAACAAGATTACAATTGAATAGCCATATTCTCCAAAGAATCCCCAGAGCAGGCCTTCCTCAACAGACTTCACTCAGTAAAGCATTCACTGGGGTCATCCAAACTCCAGTCTGCCACAGCAGTCCCATCTGGATGTAGAAAAACAGGGAGCTTGCAGCCTTGTGGGCCCCTGCTCTCCTAAACCACTCCACCAAGGGAGCCAGAAGGAGATGGCTCCACTTCAGCTCAGGGCTGAAGTGACTCGCTCAGTGAGTCTGGTGTAGCATTACGTGGATAGTTCGATGCACCCACATTATCCATCTGAAACTTGCAAGATGCAGAAAAAAGGGCTGCACACATGGATTTTAGACCTGAAGCACACCTGGATGTTAGAAATGTTACCTGCCTAGGCATTTAAATCCCCTTATCTCACCATTTCCTTCCTTTTTCTCCCCCTTAAAGCCCTCCTACTTGTGCTCCAGAGCCCTTTCTGCTCAGCTTCTTCTCACCTTGGTGTAAGATCTTCCTCCTCCACAATCACAGGAAATTGCCTCTGCACTACTGCTCCTCTGTGGCATTCTCAACTGCCTAAAATCTTATTACCCAATTCTGTAATTATTTACATCCCACCACAACTCATGGATCCCTTGGTCCCTACGAGGTAGCCAAAGCAAACACAGGAGGGGGTGTAAAGCACAGAATCAGGAGCTGAACAAATGTGCCAGGGCAGCTGCTGCACACACAGCCACATCCCAATCCATGGGCATGCAAGAATTTCCGCAGTTTAGGGTCTCCATGTGGAAAGTCCTTGGGGCAGGAGCCCTCCTCTTGCCCCGTGCAGCACTCTTATCAGCACAGGGATATTTCTGGGCGCTATTTTGTATCTAGGTCACCAGCCCTGAGGAAGCTTTTTCTGCTATACACACTAGCAGGATGAATAAACTAAACAGGCACGATTTTCCTCTAATATAATTGAGCCTCTAACTTGAGAGTAAATTGATGTTATTTTTCCTAAAGTTTCTGCCAAATACACTAACCAGTCTATAAATTAAAGACGAACGTCTGTTTTAATCTTTCCATACCATTTAGCACTCCAGAGAGAAGAGCATTAGCAAACCTCGCAGAAACATTACAAAGGCTCATCTCCTTTTCCTGCAACACTTCTATATTTAATTGCAAAACCAGATTCCAATAGATTAAATTCCTGTGCCCTCCATATCCTTTCAAAGCACTATTTTATTAATCATCACATTAAAGCTACTTCTGAGCTAAGCGTCGCTGCTCTGAGCTACTCAGCAGCTGGCTGATTTTGAAGAGGAAAGGTTAACGCCTTCCCAAGCACAACTGCGTGTGGTCCCACGACCTCCGAAGCCTCCGTCCTCGCCAGAGGAGGTGCTTCCAAAGCCTCCTTCTCCCAAGGGACCCAGCAGCCAACAGTATTTAAGTTTTAATAAATCCCTTCAACTCCTCTCCGGGTCAAGTCCTTAAAAACACCTAATTTAGGCGATTTTTAGGAAGGCGGAATTAAAGGGAAATGAAGCAGCCATCAGTGCAACAAAGGTGACGCCACACAGAGCAGCGCTTGGCTATTCCCAGTTACTCATTTACTGCACCAGCCAGGACAATTACCCAGCTCGTTTTGTTTTCACGTATCTCCGTAGTGCAACGAAGGCTGCGGAACACCAGACGTGGGAAACGAGCCCGGGCTCTCCCCAGCAGCTTCAGTTTCCCGGTGTGGCCGGAGAGGCTCGGTTTGGCAGAGGCCACGGCGTTGCCAACACCTTCGTGCCGCGGGCTGCGGCCACCGCCACCCCGGGCTGCCCACCCCTGCCCGGGCAGCGCTCCGACTTACCCGTTCCCTCTTCCCTCTGTTTGGTTTTTCCCTTTTTTTTAATTTTTTCCCTAATTTTTTTCTTTTTTTCCTTTTTTTTCTTTTCTTTTTGATTTCTTGAGTTTTTTCCTCTTTATTTCCCTTTTTTTCCTGGTTTTCTTTTACCTTTTTAATTTTTTTACACTTCCTCCCCACGCCCTTTTTTATTTGCTTTTCTTTTTTCTTTTACCTTTTTTTTNTTCCTTTTTTTTTTTTTTTTTTGGGGGGTGGGGGGGTGTCTCTTTTCCACCTTTTTTTTTTCCCCCTCCTCACCATGGTTTTCATTTTTTTTAGCTTTCCTCTCCCCCGTTTACCTCCCTCCACTCCGCCCCGACCGAGCCGCCGCAACGCCGGAGGGAGCAGCGGGCAAA